>WNWK01028197.1:0-25613 GCA_009830355.1 Cherax destructor | reverse complement strand
GGGGAGCAATCAGAAAAATTCAAGTGCGACACTGTAGCTCCAAAGATGAACCAAGCTAAAACATAAGAGAAAGATCCACAAGGGAAAAAGCCATCAACAAAACCCTGAAGGAGACCCCTCACTGAACTTTAATTTTGCCAGAATCAAAAGTTTATAAGGCGATAAAAGCAGGATCTGCAGGGGGTTACAGGGAATTGACCACCCCCCAAAAGGATGGTAAACCGTAGGGCCTGCACTTTTTCCCCCCAAAATTCCCCCCTTTTTGTCAACAACTGCCGGGCCGAATCCCAGAAGAAAAAATTTTTCTTTTTGGACCCTCAATCCCTTTGAAGAAGAAGGAGGGGGAAATGCCCCTTGCGTTGGAAAACCCCCCCTGTTGTTGAAAAAAAAGAAACATTGCCTGAAGCTGCCAGTTTACTCCAGCCACACAAGGGGTTTTGGGGGTCCCCGGCGGAAGGCAGTAGGGAAAGGGCCTACATAGGGACCACAGAAGACAAGGCCGTAGTCAAATTTGACTTTAGAAATGCCTTAAAGGGTGAAGAGAGGTTTTTGCCGCCTTTTTGGGTGGTCCCCAGTTTTTTTTCCCCTTTTTTGTAAAATGAAATTTCTCATCTGAGGGTGTCAGCAGGGGGGATCCACTGCCCACTTTCTGTTTGGCAAAGAGAACAAACTTCCAGCCTGCAGGAGCTCAACACTGGTCCCTGGAGATGGCATTTGGGCGGGGGCCCCGGGGGGCCCTCAAGGGGTGAAGACAAAAAGCCAACCATCCTTAACCCCAAAAGTGTAAATTACACAACAAATCAGAAAAAACAAGCGGTGCAAACAATCCTCCCAGTCATATAAATAAATACCCCCGGGAGCATCGTCCCCCGACGACATTTCCCGGACAAAGTAAAAACCTGAAAAGAATGGAGGAGAGTAATGACTGATTCCATGATGCCCTGATTCCCCACAAGGTGTCTTACTATGCCAAGACTCCTTTTCTTTAGGGGGGAAAAAAAGGGCAAAACCCCCCTGAGATCAACCTTCAAGAAGGCACTGAATCTGCCTTTACAATGGGGACCCCCCCGGGGACGGGAGGAAGGGGTGGGGGGCAGGGGCAGCTTTTGTCATCGTGTTTGCCTCCTGTGGGAGCCCGGGGGGACCCCAAAGAAACAGCAGCAGTGGGAATCCAGGTACCAGATGTTGAGCTCGCTGCATAGGCTGGAAGTTAGTTCTCTTACTGCCAAACAGAAGGAAGTGGAGCGAGTGGATCACCCTGCTGAACACCCTCAGATGAGGAATTTCATGTTCCCCAAACAAAAGAGTCGAGGGTTTGCTGTAGCCAGCTGAAATGAAGGGAAAGAGACTGGGGAACCGATCCCGAACGGCTGGCAAGACCACATCTCTCTTCACCATATTAAAGGCATTTCTAAAGTCAAGTTTGACTACGGCCTTGTCTTCTGATAGGTCCCTGATGTAGGCCCTTGCCGCATGAGCTGCGGCTTCACTGCCTTGAGAGACCCCAAAGCCCAGTTGGTGGGCTGGAGTAAACTGGCAGCTTCTATGCGAATGTTTCTTACTGCTGCTTTGGCAACTAGGCGGCGAAGGGTGTTACCAACAGCAATGGGTCTGAATCCCCCATCCTTCTTCTTCAAAGTGCATAATGAGGCTCCAAAAAAGAAAGGTTTAATTTCTTCTGGGATTCGCCCAGCCAGGCAGTTGTTGACAAAAGTTGTTAATTCGGTGAGGAGGATTGATGCAGATGCCCGAGTACTGGATTTACCATCTCTTTGAGGTGTTGTGGTCAAATTTCCCAGTGTAACCTCCTGCAGATCCTGCTGGAAATGACACTATCGCCTTATACACTTCTGATTCTGGCAAAATTAATTGTTCAGTGATGGGGTCTCCTTCAGGGTTGTTGATGGCTATGGTGTCCCTTGTCGGATGCTTATCTCTTAGTGCTTGAGCTGTG
Source organism: Cherax destructor (assembly GCA_009830355.1). Taxonomy (NCBI): domain Eukaryota; kingdom Metazoa; phylum Arthropoda; class Malacostraca; order Decapoda; family Parastacidae; genus Cherax; species Cherax destructor. Next base: position 23,659 of record WNWK01028197.1, on the reverse strand, counting down.
GTCTCATCTTTGGGATCTACAGTGTCGTCACTTGTAATTATTCTGATTGCTCCACTGTGTTGCCTTCTTCGATTTTTGCTAACATGTGCGCAAATTTTCTCGTTTTCAGTGGAATTTTTCTTTGGTCTACCTCTGTGATTCCTGCGATGGTGGGGCAGAGGGACACAATTATCTGTTCTTGGTAGTTGCGCACCGACTTGATGACTGAAGTGGTTAGCAGTTTGCCTCGTCGTTCAGGAACTGCAAGACAAACATTGCCAAACAGGAGTAGGTTGCGCCATGCTTTAATGGTGCCTCGGGCTTCTAAATTGGTGGAGCCTCCATTCACCTGCTTAAGAAGGTCTGTGAATTTCCTGCTGCATATGGGCGAGCTGCTTTAGGAATGTGGGATAGGGTACTGCTAGCAGTGGATTTGAATGCCAGCAGAAGGTTTTCGCAAGAGAGGAGGTTGCCATTGGGATTGACATCTGCCTGTGGAGGCTGTGGGTTGCTCTCTGCTGGGGGCCTATGTGATCCTGCACACTCATTGTGTGCACGAATAAAGCCATCCCTGTTGCGTGCTCGAAACTCTCCACACACCTGACATGTGCCTCTTCTTTCATTGTTGGGTGCACCATTTCCCTGGCTTTGTGGCTGGCTGGCTGCATCATCTGCCATACCTCAAACTGTGTGGTAAGCCCGGGGGGCCGTAGGGAAAATGGCACATGACACATACCGAATGTGGTTCATGGTGGTGGTGGTTGAGCAGAGGGTCTCCGTCCTTGAGGTGGGCAGTGGGGGCGAGGAGGAATGGGGGATGTGTGATAAGGTAGGCCGGCCGGACGCGTCACTATAACAACACTGTATGACCCACACACCGCTATATACCACACATGCTATGCGCATACCGTGCGCATGCTAAACACATGCTATGCAAAATACACTATATACACTATACACGCGGTGAACAAACACTTCATTATCATAACATGAGCACACGCGCGCCTGTTTGAGGAAGGGGAAGGGAAATAGTTTTACCCTCACCCTCTGCCTCCTTCTCCCCCATTAGGCCTTCCCTCACCCACCCATAGGTGACCGTTATGTTCCCTCACTGACTTCACATGCACAACACTTTTCTTGGTTCTAAAGTGGGAGAGGAGATGTAGAGTCTTGTAGCACTTTCCAACACGAGCTGCAGATATTCACACACCAGCCTGTTGATGGTAATCCTGGTAGCAGTTCTTGATTGGACGATATTGTGCCAAAACCACGGAGCAGGATGCCCACAGCCTCTCTCTGGCAGAGGTGCCAGTATATATATATATATATATATATATGTATATATATATATATATAATATATATATATATATACGTATATATATACACGTATATATATATATATATATATATATATATATATATATATATATATATATATATATATATATTATATATATATATATATATATATATATATATATATTATATACGTATATATATATATATATATATATATATATATATATATATATATATATATATATATATATATATATGTATATATATATATACGTATATATATATATACGTATATATATATATATATATATATATATATATATATATATATATATATATATATATATATATATATATATATATATATATATATATATATATATATTATGTTGGTTATATAAAAAATTATATAATGGGGTTGTGTCGACTTAATTGTATAAGGTGACAGTTAAAAATAGGAGAGGAGAGTTATTAAATGGAGAGTTAGAGGTATCGGGAAGATGGAGGGAATATTTCGAGGAGTTGTTAAATGTTGATGAAGATAGGGAAGCTGTGATTTCGTGTATAGGGCAAGGAGGAATAACATCTTGTAGGAGTGTGGAAGAGCCAGTTGTGAGTGTGGGGGAAGTTCGTGAGGCAGTGGGTAGAATGAAAGGGGGTAAGGCAGCTGGGATTGATGGGATAAAGATAGAAATGTTAAAAGCAGGTGGGGATATAGTTTTGGAGTGGTTGGTGCTATTATTTAATAAATGTATGGAAGAGGGTAAGGTACCTAGGAGGAGGAGGTGTTGATTCACCGAGAATTCTCCCGGCCCGGATCTTTACCAGATGGTGTCCCGGCTCCGTCTCCCAGGCATGGGAGTATCAGAGACCTAAGTCTTCCATGGGAGGGGGTACCCCTCAGCGGTGGGACCAACTGGCCCCAGGCCTAGCCACATTCGCCACCAGCACAAGGCATGGAGGTAGATAGATGCTAGGCCTTTCTGGTCTGCCACCTTCCCCGCCCCAAGGAGGCTGACAAGAAGGGCAGGCTTGCGAGCCGCAGATGGTAGCAAGCTCCAGCCTTGGCACCTACCCTGCCCTAGAAGGGCTGGGCATGGTGATCGACCTAAGGTACCTAGGGATTGGCAGAGAGCATGTATTGTTCCTTTGTATAAAGGCAAAGGGGACAAAAGAGAGTGCAAAAATTATAGGGGAATAAGTCTGTTGAGTGTACCTGGTAAAGTGTATGGTAGAGTTATTATTGAAAGAATTAAGAGTAAGACAGAAAGCAGGATAGCAGATGAACAAAGGGGCTTTAGGAAAGGTAGGGGGTGTGTAGACCAAGTGTTTACAGTGAAACATATAGGTAAACAGTATTTGGAAAAGGGTAAAGAGGTTTTTGTGGCCTTTATGGATTTGGAAAAGGCGTATGATAGGGTGGATAGGGGGGCAATGTGGCAGATGTTGCAGGTGTATGGAATAGGAGGTAGGTTACTGAAAGCAGTGAAGAGTTTTTATGAGGATAGTGAGGCTCAGGTTAGAGTGTGTAGGAGGGAGGGGACTATTTCCCAGTAAAAGTGGGCCTTAGACAAGGATGTGTGATGTCACCGTGGTTGTTCAATATATTTATAGATGGGGTTGTAAGAGAAGTGAATGTGAGGGTCTTGGCAAGAGGTGTGGGGTTAAAAGATAAAGAATCAAATACAAAGTGGGAGTTGTCACAGTTGCTTTTTGCTGATGACACTGTGCTTTTGGGAGATTCTGAAGAGAAGTTGCAAAGGTTGGTGGATGAATTTGGTAGGGTGTGTAAAAGAAGAAAATTGAAAGTGAATATAGGAAAGAGTAAGGTGATGAGGATAACAAAAGATTAGGTGACGAAAGATTGGATATCAGATTGGAGGAGAGAGTATGGAAGAGGTGAATGTATTCAGATATTTGGGAGTGGACATGTCAGCAGATGGGTCTATGAACGATGAGGTGAATCATTGAATTGATGAGGAAAAGGGTGAGTGGAGCATTTCAGAGTCTGTGGAGACAAAGAACCTTGTCCATGGAAGTAAAGAGGGAATGTATGAGAATATAGTTATACCAACACTCTTATATGGGTGTGAAGCATGGGTGATGAATGTTGCAATGAGGAGAAGGCTGGAGGCAGTGGAGATGTCATGTCTGAGGTCAATGTGTGGTGTGAATATAATGCAGAGAATTCGGAGTTTGGAAATTAGGAGGAGGTGTGGGATTACCAAAACTATTACCCAGAGAGCTGAGGAGGGGTTGTTGAGGTGGTTCGGACATGTAGAGAGAATGGAACGAGACAGAATGACTTCGAGTGTATAAATCTGTAGTGGAGGGAAGGCAGGGTAGGGATCGGCCTAGGAAAGGTTGGAGGGAGGGGGTAAAGGAGGTTTTGTGTGCGAGGGGCTTGGACTTCCAGCAAGCATGTGTGAGCATATTTGATAGGAGTGAATGGAGACAAATGGTTTTTAATACTTGACGTGCTGTTGGAGTGTGAGCAAAGTAACATTTATGAAGGGATTCAGGGAAACCGGCAGGCCGGACTTGAGTCCTGGAGATGGAAAGTACAGTGTCTGCACTCTGAAGGAGGGGTGTTAATGTTGCAGTTTTATAACTGTAGTGTAAAGCACCCCTCTGGCAAGACATCCCGTAGATGATCAAGACCAGTCACCACCGCTATACTCTCTCTCACTTCCTTCCATCTTATCCCCTATCCTTCTTCTTCCCCTCCGCTTAAAAAAAAAAAAAAAAAAGCCCAATAGGAGCCTATGTTTGATGTAGTTGGGACTACAGCCTGATGACTTTCCTACCAACCATGTGAAGATACGCCGCCGGGACTACAAGAGTCCGAAGCCCAAAGGACGACTGCTGATGAAGATGCGATGCCAGAAGACAATCCCCACAGCAAGAGAGAAGAAGAAGTCGCCCCCACCGGGGGCCCAAGAAAGAAAGAAGAAGACGTCGCTCCCCACCCGGGGCCCCAAGAAAGAAGAATGAAGAAAGAAGAAGATGATCGACACCCTCTACCCAGGGGGCCAAGGCCGGGTCAACATTTGGAGAAGACCCGGGCCGGACATACCGGCGTACCTACAACAACAACACATCTGGCAAGACAGTGATGGAGTGAATGATGATGAAAGTTTTTCTTTTCAGGCCACCCTGCCTTGGTGGGAATCGGCAGATGTGTTAACAAATAATATAATATATATATATATATATATATATATATATATATATATATATATAATTTTTAATGATTTATAGGTACCACCTCTAGAACTTGCTGGGGACCCTCATCCTCAGAAAAGATAATAAACGTACCTCAGGGAAAACTCAAGGTTCTCCCCGGAGCAGTTAGAATATTTTCTTCTACCACTCCCTATATATATTGAATGAGTGCTTTATTAATAGACAGAATACATATATATACATATAATATATATATATATATATATATATATATATATATATATATATATATATATATAGGATGGGGTCCACCTCTGGTGTACATTGGTAGGATGGTAAGCAATCTGCTTACCATCCTTCCAGGGAAAGCATAGTGGCTCCATCATGACGCTTTTAACTTCCATCAGACGTCTGCACTTGGGGTTCCCGTTGAGATGGGGAACGGGCTGTGGTGAGGCTTCTCTTTATGATGTCATTAACCTCATCATGTCTAGCATACTTCCCTTCTGATGTGGACACACGAGACCATGAAGTCCGAATTGATCAGCCGTCGCCCTGCCGCAAATACACCTATGTTCGGTGAGTATGGGGACGGCTAGGCGAAGCGCAACACCAATCCGAATGGCCTGTGGGTCGAGTCGAGTCCCCAGAGGAATTGGGAACAGCTAGAAGGAAATCTCCTGAGTGTGGTGCCTTCACCGCTAGGAGACGAGCTTTGTCCTTTCCTGAAGCGTTGGTGAGCATTGTGTTGGCAATTTTTCCCATGATCAGTCTTGAGCTCCCACCACACCTCTCAAACGTTCAGGGACAATCTTCTTGACTAATCCACAGGAAGCCAAGCACGATGACAGAAATGCAGGTAAAGCTACCTGCATTGCTTTGCGCACCCTATACCTCCCAGTCGCACTGGGAGGGTTGCCTGCTCCCATTGCCGATCATCTAGTGACAGATTCAGTGCCTTCATAAAGGTTGATCTCAGGTGTGCATCACTCTCGTTAAGTGTTGGGTTGTCAAAAGAGGGTGCACCTCAAGAAATAAGTGAGTCTTTGCATAGTAAGACACCTTGTGAGGAGATACAGGGCATCATGGGCATCAAGATCACTTATTCTCTCCTCCATTCTTTTCAGGTCATTCACTTTGTCCTTGAGGACCGTGTCGATGGCCTGTGACCCAGCGGTGCTCCCAGGAGGGTACTGTTGGATGGAGTGGTAGTAGTGACTTCTGGGAGGATTGTTCGCACCGCATTGATTATTTCCTGGTTTGTTGTGATGATTTCACACTTTGAGGGATTGAGGATGAGTCCTAAGGCTTTTTCCTGTGTCTTCACCCGTTGTAGGTCCTCTAACAGGGACTCCCCAGTACCTGTCAGTGCCATCATCCAGGTACCAGATGTTGAGTTCTCTGCGTAGGCTGGAAGTTAGCTCTCTTACTGCCAAACAGAAGAAGTGGAGCGAGTGGATCACCCTGCTGAACACCCTCAGATGAGGGAATTTCATGTTCCCCAAACAAAGAGTCGAGGGTTTACTGTAGCCAGCTGAAATGAAGGGAGAGAGACGGGAACCGATCCTGAACGGCTGGCAAGACCACATCTCTCTTCATCATATTAAAGGCATTTCTAAAGTCAAGTTTGACTACGGCCTTGTCTTCTGGTAGGTCCCTGATGTAGGCCCTTGCCGCATGAGCTGCGGCTTCACTGCCTTGAAAGACCCCAAAGCCCAGTTGGTGTGGCTAGAGTAAACTGGCAGCTTCTAGGCGAATGTTTCTAACTCCTTCTTCAAAGCACATAATGAGGCTCCAAAAAGAAAGGTTTAATTTCTTCTGGGATTCGCCCAGCCAGGCAGTTGTTGACAAAGTTGTTAATTCGGTGAGGAGAATTGATGCAGATGCGCCGAGTACTGGATATACCATCTCTTTGAGGTGTTGTGGTCGAATTCCAGTGTAACCTCCTGCAAATCCTGCTGGAAATGACACTATCGCCTTATAGACTTCTGATTCTGGCAAAATTAATTGTTCAGTGATGGGGTCTCCTTCAGGGTTGTTGTAATTATTCTGATTGCTCCCACTGTGTTGCCTTCTTCGATTTTTTGCTAACCTGTGCGCAAATTTTCTCGTTTTCAGTGGAATTTTTCTTGGGTCTACCTCTGTGATTCCTGCGATGGTGGGGCAGAGGAACACAATTATCTGTTCTTGGGTAGTTGCATACCGCCTTGATGACTGAAGTGGTTAGCAGTTTGCCTTATCTTTCAGGAACTGCAAGACAAACATTGCCAAACAGGAGTAGGTTGCGCCATGCTTTAATGGTGCCTCGGGCTTTTAAAATGGTGGAACCTCCATTTCCCTGCTGCGTATGGGCAAGCTGCTTTGGGAATGTGGGATAGGGTACTGCTAGCAGTGGATTTGAATGCCAGAAGAAGGTTTTCGCAGGAGAGGAGGTTGCCATTGGGATTGACATCTGCCTGTGGAGGCTGTGGGTTGCTCTCTGCTGGGGACCTATGTGATCCTGCACACCTATTGTGTGCATGAATAAGGTCATATTATATATATATATATATATATATATATATATATATACCATGTAAGGCAAATTCTTAAATATACAAAATAGGAACCAATAACATACCACGGAAATTCACGTAAGTAATGGACACATCATCTAGAAGATCACAACATATAGAGACAGCGCACAACTTGCCCACTAAGAGCCCCCTTCCCTTCCTTTTTACCTGAAACAACAAATTATATTAAATATAAATCCATCTTAAGTCGATACGTCATATGTCCCAACATATCAATGAACCAAGTACAAATAAGTAACAAAGTACTACATCCATATTGAACATGAAGAAATTGCACCAAAGACGGCCTCCCCCCCTTTCACAGAAAACAATTAAGTAAAACATGTGTACAACACAATCATATGAAAAAAAAAACAAGAAAACTAGAAAACTGGGCCAAGAGCCTTATAACAAATGCATATACCCAATATTACACAAGTTTACATCATGCTGGAAAATATTGCCAGGTTGCAGAATATATGAAGTCATGTCATCTCAATAAAAAAGTTGCAAACAACAGGTTATCCTGAGACAATTAGGTCACCACAACCCTAACAATTATTACAATATATACAACACAATATACAAAACGCCATGATGGCCAATAACTTTAACATGCGATTTAGTTACCAACCCCAACATTCCACATACCACATAATACTCATACCTTATGTGGACATTGAACCTGATTTACACTACATTCCCCGTCCCATATAACCTATAACCATAGCACAAAAGTATGTGACAATGTACTTTTCTATTTATGTTTATATAGGTTTATTACTCACAAGCACAAAGATTAGAATAAGATCCCCAATGCACAAGGCTATTCCAACCCGGATATTACATATTCATATAAGACAGTGACATGAGCAGTGATACAAGTGATATATTTCCTGTACAAGAAAGGTATACAATACCGACAATATAAAATTAAGACATGTGACTTGTCGGTTCTCTGAACCATTCATCTACATCCTCTCTGACACAGCAACAGCTTGGGATCTTGATACAAACGAATTCTTCTACACTTGTCCAACCTTTGGACGAAGACCTACTTAGAATAGTGGATGGTACTACTATGACCCCGCCTCCTCCTGCTTCACCTCACCTGATTACAGCATATAAGCCACCTCTACGGCCTTGTGCTACACTTCTAACAAGATTGATGGACTGAACACATCGACTCCAGGCCGAGGGACTGATAACCTCAAACTCCTCCTCTCCTTACACCTTTCTACTTTGTATTGGACTGATGAAGCCACTGTGTGGCGAAACGTTTCCTCAATAAAGATACCCAAGTGTTGCATATGTGTCTAATTTATAACTTGTCGGTTCTCTGAACCATTCATCTACATATGTTCTGTGTATGTAGTAGGCACAATAATAAGTGTGGATGTTTTGTATATTAAGCAAGTTAAGACTCTTGAAAAGCGGTGAAGTATGCTGTCTAGTGCAGTAGTTAGTAATCAATCGCACTGCAGCTTTTTGTTGGGTTATTAAATGTTTGAGGAGATTTGCTGTGGTTAAGCCCCATGCACAAATACCATAGGTGAGGTACGGGTAAATGAGAGATTGGCACAGAGCAAGAAGAGCTGATTGGGGTCATTACCATATCTTTGAAAGGATGCTACTGTTTTGGAGACTTTCTTGGATATTTGCTGTATGTGTGTCTAGAATTTGATACCACAGTGAAGGTGGAGACCTAGAAATTTGCCCTCTGAGTCTAGACCATTTATCATTATATTTAGCTGTACATTTGAAGCTGTTTCCAAATAGCATGAAGTAGGTTTGTCTATATTGAGAATAAGTTTGTTGGTAGTCATCCAAGTAGATATTTTTAGTAATTAGGCATTTACAGTGTCTGTTAGTATGGTTGGGTTTGGGTGAGAGAAGACGTAAGTAGTGTCATCTGCAAATATGGGTTTAAGGAGTTTAGATGCGTTTGGTAGATCATTGATGTAAATGAGAGAAGTGGGCCAAGGACATTCTCCTGTGGGACCTAACAAGAACAGGTTGAGTAATGGAGTTAGCTCCATTTGTGTATACATACTGGTTTCTATTGCTAAGATAAGATTTTAGGTATTTGAGTGTGTCCTCTGATCTCGTAATGTTCTAACTTTTGGTGCAATAGGTCAGGGTAAACTGTATCAAAAGATTTTCGTAAGTCTTTTGAAAAGTCTCGGGGAAAAGTTTCTTTTTCCGAGTGCAGAATATATTTAGTTTGAGCTTATGTATAATTAAATCATTAGTATTTTTTTCCGGTCTGAATCCAAACTGACGGGGGTTGAGTCTGTTGTGGGATACTAAGTGGGAAAGTAGACTTGTCTGTAAATTTAAATTTTTTAAAAAATTTTAGATAGTAGAGGCAAGTTTGATATAGGCCTATAGTTTTTAATTAAAGAAACCAATATGTGTACACAAATGGAGCTAGCTCCACCCGAAATTTTACCGTAGGGGGCCCACGGGGAAGTGTTCTTGGCCCACTACTCTTTCTCATTTACATTAACGCCCTACCAAATGCATCTCAACTACTCCCCATATTTTTTGCAGATGACACTACATACATTACCCGCACCCAAGCCCAGACATACTAGCCAACACTGCAAATACTGAATTCCCGAAAATATCTACCTGGATGATGACCAACAAACTTACTCCCCAATATTGATAAAACATTTTTTTATCCAGTTTGGGAACAGAGCTACAAACGCACCACTTAACATAATGATAAAGGGCCCCCCCTATTACAAAACTCACGAGGGAAAATTTTGGGAATCCATCTTGACAAGTGGCCCAAATTTCGGGCACATATACAACAAATTTCCAAGAAAGTCTCAAAGACCGGTGGGAATACTTCCAAGATACAGTACTTGTTCCACAACCAGCCCCCCTTCCTATATCACTCACTCTTTCCCCTATCACCTATGGAATCGGCAGGGGCTCTACATTCCTTAATCTCAGACCACTAATAAAACAACAAAAGGCAGCAGTTAGAATGATAAAAAATTTCCCCCTCCAAAACATACTCACCAAATTAAAAACCTAAACTTACTCACCATACAAGACATCCATATTTTTTACTGTGCCTATTACAAAAAGAACCTCTATGCAAATATTAACCCCCCACTCAAACTTCTCCTTACCAATTTTAACGGACACATGCCATAACATGAAAGACCCTCCTCATGTTCCCCTTCCCTAACACTATGTAAAAACTCAATCAAGGGGGGTTTGGGCCCCCCCTTGTTGGGGGGGCGACCCAGGTATATCCTCCATCACAGCGAAGGTGCCCCCCCGCTCGTTGGTGGGGGGGCAGAATTAAGTATTGCATGATGGGTTGGCTCCCCATTGTTGAGGGGGGGATCTAGGTATATCCTCCATCACAGTCCGGGGCCCCCCCGCTCGTTGGGGGGGGGACAAATTTTAAATATTGGGTGGTGGGCATTGACACCCCCCGCCAAAACAAGACCCTCCACGGGGCGAAATGCAGCCCCCCGAAATGTCAAGGGTTTGGGCCGACCTGTGTTGTTGTAAACTACGGGGGTCCATCCGGAAGGTGTAAGGTAACAGCCCCCGCCACACGCCCTCCCCCCCCGTCGATGGGGCATTGGAGATCAGTGAGGGGGTAGTATTCCCCTTTCGTAGACTGCCCCCCCCTGCCTTCCGGGGGCTGAAGGTAAGCCGGAAACCCGGGGTCGTGGGTGGTTGATTTTGGGGGGTTTTGGGGGGTGTCTCCTGGAGCAGGAAGACATCGATTCATTTGTACTGCAGCTTCAATCACTAAGTGAATTTTTTCCTGGCCAAAATGTTCCACTGGGGATCTTCAAAGGGTGTGGGGGCCCTATTCCCCTCTCTGCCTGGGCCGGGTCGTCCGGGGGATCAGAAAAGAGGAATCAACTAGGTAACGGGGGCTGAAGAAACAACCCGGGAAAATTTTTAAAAGAGAGAGTGGTGGTGGTGGTGGTGAAGGGGAATTTTCCCGGGGAAAAAAAAAGAGCCCCACATCACGGAGCCGATGTGGTTGGTGGGGGCCCGGGGGCCCCCCCCATCCGGACTGGAAGGACTCCTGGTGTGGCTTAAATTCCTTTTTTCCTTCCTGTCCAGGAGGACCACAAACATCCATGACAGGAGCTGCCTGCAGGCCCCTGTCCTCCGCCGATGGCAGCAGGCGGGGGAGGGCTCTGAGATGACCCCAAGGGTTTTTTTTCAGACGAGGGGGGAAAAAATCTACCATTATCTCTGTAGGTGTTGGGTCGGCCGACCCTTTGTTGGGCCGGGGCCCCGCGGAAATAAGGTTTTTGTGGTTTTCGACACTGCAGCTGCATAACCCCGGGGGCCCCCTGGGTCCCCGGGCCCGGGTGGCCGGGGTTTCCCCGGGCCCCGGCGGGGACCCCCTGCTTGACTCGGGGGTTCACAGGATGGGCCTGCCCTCGGGGAAAAGGGGGATGCTGGGGAGATGGCGTGGATAGATTTTTAAAGAAACCTTTTCTGGGCAGTGTTCCTGGCCTGTTGCCCGCATTTCCCAGTGACTTGTTTTTTTTGGCCACCTTGCTGGCTGGCCCCTTTTTCCCCTGCAACTGAAAAACCCTTGACTCCCCCCCGATGCCTCTGGGGGCCCAGTACCGGGAACTCCGGGGGTTTTTCCCCTCGGGCAACTGTGTTGTGGTTGGAGCCCATGCTGACTGTTGTTGGGAAAATTCTGAGGTTGGGTTCCCCGGGGGGGCCAAGCCGTTCCCGGGGACGCACTTGCTGCCAGTGCTGCACCATCCGGACACCCCCTGGTTCCAGGCATGGTGCCTCTTTACAGTTGGGCCCCCTTTGGGGGTCCGGGCCCAAGAGGCCCGCTGGTCGGTTGTTTGAGGAGTGCAATGCATTTCTTTCGAGTCGTGGGGCCTTCCCGCACACTCCACCCTCTTCCCCAGGGCAAGTGGCTGCAATGTGAGGGAAACCCCCTGCCCGGTTGAAGCACTGCAGGGGCCCCTGTCAGGTACGGGGGGTCTTGAACCTTCCCAGCCCCCAAGGTCCAGGTGGGGGGGAGGGGGCCCTTTTGTGGTGTATCAGCACCTGTCGGGTGGGCACCTTTTTTACCTTGGCAGTGAGTCGTCTGCCTTGACAATATTGGGCATTTCCCAAAATGGGGCCCAATGGAAGGGGCACAGGGACTTTAAGAGCCCCCTTTACCCTTCTCCCAAGCAATCAGTTCCACCATGCTGGGATGCTCACAACCAGCCCCTTTAATACCTCTTTGATCCTCGTCCCGAGGAAGGGCCAAAATCTCGTTCCTGAGAGTGAACTCGCAGCGGGCTGGAGGGGGGGGATGCCCCCCAGATACCTCCAAACCCGTAATCAGGAACCTTAAATTTTTTGAAGGCCATTTTTGGGCTTTTGTCCGAGCAGAGGGGGGAGAGTCTTTCCCCCCGAAAGTCAGCCACCCCCCATCCTCTGTGGTGGCTGATGCAACTGGGGTGGGTCCCGGGTTTGGGGCCCCCAAACCCCCGCCAGTTAGGAGCCACAGCCCCCTGGTGGCTTTTGCCCCCTATGTCCATCGGGGGGACCAGGTCTTTTGGGTAGCATCTGCCGGCTGAACTAGTGGCAGATCGGAGATACAAAGCCCTCAGCATCCTTGGCCTTCTTGGGGGGGGGCTCCCATCGGCCCCACGCCGTTCTCCGACTGGCCCCTTTTCCAAAAAACGTTTGGGCCCGCTCTCCTGGGCCTGACATGGTACTAAACCCCAGCAGCTGAGCTGCAGACTGTGACTTCCGCCCCCCCCACACGGGGTCGGGGCTGTGAGGCTCAGGCCCCGGGAGGGACCCCTTTTAACCACCCTCAAGTGGCTCACGGCTCTGACGCCAACACTTTTCCCGAGAAACGACACTAATCTGTGCGTAAACTAACACAGACGTATAAAAAAAAGCGAAAACATAGCCCCGAACAATAACGGCGTAAATCTGTGCGAAACTAACACAGATGTCTCCTCTGCTATGTTCTATATATATCGAAGAATTCCTCTGAATGTCGTCTCCCCCATCTCTCCCCTTCCTTCTCCACCGACTTATGTTTATTGAGCTCCCAAGGTTCCCGAACATTTTCCAACTTTGCAATTTCTATCTCCTTGAATGGGGGCTGTTAGATCACAGCTTTTTTTTAAGTTATTAAAAATTTCATACTCCGAACTAATTTTATTTTCTCAATTTTTCTTTAACAAAATTAACCAAATTGGCCGTCAACGAATACCCTTATCACTGTCAATAGCCCTTTGGGAAAGGGTTTGGGTTTTGATATAAAAGCTTTGGTCTAACTGTGTTTATTACTATGGATGCCATTTTCTAAACTTTCATTCTCAGTTGTAGACCATATTAATCACTGCCCTATATTTTTTTGCAGTATTCCCTCGATGTTAACACTAGGAAGCACATAAAAGTTATCCTAGGTAATTTACAAATATGTAACTGTGTACAATTTTTCCTATATGTATCTACACCTAAATAAAGTTACCAAGTTCTAGTAATGTCTGCGAAGCATGTGATAACAGTGTGTAAATTGTCAGCATATCAAAAAAATTATTTATTATAATAAAAAAAAAGTGCTAAACCACAGGGGGCATACAGCACAGCAGGGTAGGGGCAGGATGCAGGAGAATGGTTTGTAAGAGGGGGAGGGGCGATTAGTAGGTTATGGAGTGCAGCAGGACAGTGGATAGTGCAGGGGGGAGGGTAGCAAGAGAAAGGGGTAGAAGAGACTGAGGGGAGTGCTAAAGGTATAATTTTTAGAGTTTGTGCAGTAAAATCAGTTTTCTGTCAAAAAAATCAATGAGAGAGTCAGGATTAAAGGAGGGCCCATCAGCAAGAAGGAAGGTAAAGGGGCAGCAGAGCAAAAACGACGTTGGAGGTAAATTCTGCGTGCTTTTGTTGATAAGTGGGCAGTCCAACAGAATTTTTGGGGAACAGATACTGGAACCTGACAATGCTCACAGAGGAACAGGGGATCCTCTCCATGAGAAACCCATGAGTAAGACGAGTGTGGCCGATGCGAAGACGGAAGAGTGTAGTCTCCCCAAAATCGACACTGGTGACAAGAAGGGGGCCCGAAACCTATACTCGGTTTTTAAAAGAATGAAGTTTGTTATTTAGTAGGTCAGACCAGCGTTGTTGCCAACGGGTGCGAAGGTGGGAAGCAATGACTGAAAAATAGTCCATGAATGGGGAAAACCTCTATGTGAAACTGGAAGGTCATGTACTGCTGACCGCGCCCGCAGTGTTGCCCGTTCATTGCCCTGTACGTCAACATGACCAGGGGTCCAGCAAAAAAAAATATGTTTGTGTTTGTTTGAGATACAGTGTAACCAAAGTTGGATACGAAGAACTAGGGGGGGAGGGGGACAAATATTCGGTTACCCTGTAAAGCACTAAGGGGGTCTGGGAAAAGACCACAAATGGTGACACAGGCATAGATGCAATAATGGATAAGTACAAGAATGGCATACAATTCAGCAGTTTTCTAGCCGAGGATAATAGATGCCTGCACGATGCGCCCCGGGAAAAACTGCTGCGGGGAAACCAATGCCGTCTGATGGTTGAACCATCGGTGTACACTGCGATGGCATGGGGAAAGAGAATGAAAATGGTCTAGAAAAAGAAAAACAGAACCGCCGTGGTGGGTTTGGCCTTTAAAAACAGAGGAAAAAAAACAGACACGGACCGGGGAAATTCCCAAGGGGGGAGGGGGGAAAGGGGGATGTCACCCAAAAAAGAAATGTGGTTTGAAGGGAAGACGAGCGAATGTAGATGAAGAGAAAAGGGCCCAAGTAAACAAAGGGGCGACAAACAAATAAAGAGCGTCTACTAACACCCCCTGACAATCCCTATACATGGAAAAGGGTTGCGGAGGTCATGAGAGCGAACATAATAAGGGAAAGGGAATGTGCATCACGACGATTGGACGGATGGAATGTTCGCTTCTAAAAAGGCTCTTTAAGGGGGAAAAAGAAAAGCACTAAAAGGGATAAATGCAATCCCTGGTGATGGATGGGATTAAGGTTTGGGAAAAAGTAGCAGGGGGGGCCGCCGAATATATCTGGTCACCATAATCGAGTTTCGATAAAATTAGGGCTGAATGCAGGGAAGGGTTCTACAATCAGCCCCCCCTGAAAGATGTGCTAGGGTTTTAAGGAGGTTCAGCTGGCTATGACAAGTCGCCTTCAGAGAGGTAATGTGAGGTTTCCAGGACAATCGACGGTCAAACAGGAGCCAAGAAACCTGACTGTATCACTGAACATCTAGTAAACGTAATTTGACGAGTTTTGCCACTAGAAAACTTAAACCCGTGAGTGGTGGCCCAATCGGAAACCCGGTTGATGGCATGCTGGAGGGAAACTGCAATGAGGTGACAGTCAGCACCTGCAAAAGCTATAGCAAAGTCATCTACATAAAACGATGACCAATTGGATGGGAGAACAGATGCCAGATTATTTCCCGGGACAAAATGTCTTTCAGTTAAGAAGGCCTTTAAAGGGAAAAAATGGTAGTTGCCATGGAGGCCTAAGGGGGGGCCTGGGCCAAGATATTATCCCTCCAAGTTGTCATAAGCTCTCTGGTAAAAAAGATGGCGAAAAACCGGTGGTTTTGCAAAGGGATTATGAATATACATATCCAAGCGCAGAAAGGGGGTCAAAGGCAAAACGGCCCTACAAAAGCCATATTGACTAGTGGAGAGACTACTGTGCGTCTCAAAAACCCACATCAAACGCCTATTCTAGCGTTCCATCAGGGGTGTAGTGGCCCCCCTGTTTTCATTGGGGATATGTTGCATTGTCTACCGAGTCTTTTGCTTTCATAGGGAGTGATTTTCGGGGCAAGTTTGGTACTAACCCCTCTAAGATTTTCCAAGTGTATAATATGATTATGTATCTCCCACCTGCTTTCTAGGAGTCAGGATTAGGAATTTCGCATTCCAATTTTTAGGTGTTTTATTGCAGTTGTCCCTGAAGGTTCTCTGTACTTTTTCTGGTCAGCAATTTCCCTCCCTTTGAAAGGTGCAGTTAGTGTGCGAATTTTCCCAGCCTGAAAAACAAGCGACCTGAAGAGTGTCATCATGGGCTTGGCACCCCTATTTTTGAAGGTCCTCATTATCCATTCTGTCTTTTTTCTAGATGTGATTGATACAATGTTATGGTCTTTGGGTGAGAGATCTTCCGACATGATCCTCCCGGGTTTTTTACATTATTTTTTAGCTTATTGTGGGGTTTGGGAATTTTTTTATATCGATGTAGTTTTAATTTCCTCATTTTTCCATATATAATTTAAATTTTTATCATTGAATTTCATATTGTTTTCGGGCCCATTTAAAGATTTGGTTGATGTCTACCTGGGGTTTGCGGGGTTTCAATGGTGGACACTGTCATAAATTGGGTGTCATCTGCAAAAAAAACACGGCACTGTGGCTAATATCCCTGCCTATGTCAAATATGAGGATGAGGAACAAGATGGGGCGAGTACTGTGCCTTGTGGAAAAGAGCTTTTCATGCCGCCCAGACTTTCTCTGTTTTCTACTCTTTGTGTTCTATTTGTTAAGAAATTATAGATCCATCTATCAACTTTTTCCCGTTACCCTTTATCGCGTATTTTGTGTGCTATTAAACCCTGGTCACACTAGTCAAAGGCTTTTCAAAGTCTGTGTATATTACATCTGCATTTTGTTTGTCTTCTAGAGCATCCCGGACCTTGTCATAGTTGGTAAATAAAAATTTAATTTTTTTTTACAAAAGGCACATTTGCACCTGTTGAAATTACTGTGAAACCCCTCCAATAATCTGTCCCTCAGCCACTGATATTAACAGATATTCTTCTTACCCAAACTAATTAATGTAACATTGTTAGTGTTTAAATTTATAAAAAGGAAAATTTCATATAATTTTCCCCATCCTCTGTAATACTGGGTTCAGATGAAAATTTAAAATGTTGTTAGAAGGAAAAATTTAAAGGTTCAATAATAGATAATTTATGGGTTTTATTTAGTTGATTAATTAAAAAAAGTATTAAATGGTAATATGCTGAATTTTAAATATGTAATGTATCCCATCTTTATCCCAAACCCATTTCCATAATTTTAAATATAAATGTGTGTAAAAAATTTTAAAGCAAGTTGGGTATAATTTCAATTAATTAAGTTGCTTATCAATGATCTCCCCCTGGCCGTGTGGATTTTTTTTATAATTTTCCTAAATTCAGCATGTGTAAATATGAAAATAATAATTGTGTATTAAAATGTGACACTGATTTGACCCTTTAAGAAATTTTGTGTGAAGGAGGATGTTCAGCGGCCACAGAATGATACAGAAGGACACCATAGTAAATTAATGTGTGAGATTGGTTGTGGTGAAATCTGGTAATCCAGCATCATCGAGGCCATAACTGAATGAAACGGCCTCAAACTATAATTAATGTACTGGAATGTCCCCTGTTGAAGAATAGGGAGAAGAGAATTTGAGGAGCCTCCAGAATTAGGTGGTGATAGTGGAAATAATGAGGCGTTGCCATGCAGCACATCCAGTATGTACACCATTAGTCCTTTCATTTAAATTTCTCACTGGTCAGTAGGATTCTAATTGTTAGGTAGACATTATGAGGTGATCCAACTACAATATAAATGGCAAGTGGTAATTATGGAAATTTGTATGGACTGCTTCCTTGTGAGCTGCTCACCCTGGCAAGTACTGTTGACACAGACACCCTGAGATTAGTCGTCTCAGTCTCACAAGTGGCTTTTAGGACACCTTTCCATATGCAACTGATCATGCAAGATATTCCTAACTACATGCACGAATAAAGGACTAACTTGGTGGTGGAGAATATGCCACCAGAAACCCCCGACCCCACCTAAGTAACTAGACTCCTCTGGCCCTCTCTTCTAGACTACACATGCAGTGAAGGACTTATTCCTGCAAGTATTCAGACGGTATTAGTATCTCTGCCTGCACCTTAAGGATCCTTGATTTCAAAAGGGGGTATTCCCTAAGCAATATCTATGCAGTGACACTAGCTTGTAAACTAATACTTAAGAGGGGATGCCCATACGTACTGGTCTTTGGGGGTCCATCCGCTCATGACCCACAATTTAAATTACCCATGTTTCCAGAATATCGTTGGCCAACTAATGCCGAGAGAAATGAAAGGTATTATCTTACTGCCGTGCAGGACCTTGCGGATGCATCTTTAATTGTGCCCTTGCCATGGGGCTCAGGGAGCTATGAACTTCCATTTGCACTCTATCTTCTTCAGGTATTCTCACACCTCTCCGTTGTCCAAAAGATTCCTAAAGACTTTGTTAGCCACTCTGAAACTTGTGCCATTGTCCGATATAACCAACTGTGGGCAAGAGAACCGAGCTGTAAACCTCCTGAACAGCTTCACGAAAGTCTCGGTTGATATATCTTCTGCTAACTCCAAATAAACGGCTCGGGTAGTTGCACAAGTAAACAGGCAGACATATGCCTTCTATGGGCCTACCCTCTCCCTCCAGGGTTCTTCAGTGTGATAGCCCCATAGTCTATACCTACAGTAACAAACAAAAAACAAATTTTATTTCATTGCATTTGTACATAGATATTTGTAGTTACAATCATAAACTGAAGTGCAAGGAGAGCCACTGACATGTCATGGTGAAGTGCAGGAGAGCCACTGACATGCCATGGTGAAGTGCAAGAAGAGCCACTGACATGCCATGGTGAAGTGCAAGGAGAGCCACTGACATGCCATGGTGAAGTGCAAGGAGAGCCACTGACATGCCATGGTGAAGTGCAAGGAGATCCACTGACATGCCATGGTGAAGTGCAAGGAGAGCCACTGACATGCCATGGTGAAGTGCAAGGAGAGCCACTGACATGCCATGGTGAAGTGCAAGGAGAGCCACTGACATGCCATGGTGAAGTGCAAGGAGATCCACTGACATGCCATGGTGAAGTGCAAGGAGAGCCACTGACATGCCATGGTGAAGTGCAAGGAGAGCCACTGACATGCCATGGTGAAGTGCAAGGAGAGCCACTGACATGCCATGGTGAAGTGCAAGGAGAGCCACTGACATGCCATGGCATTAGGGGCAGCTTAATCTAATGACTTATAGACTATGTACATAATATTAGAGAAATTGATTGAGTTTATTCTAGTTATATATTTGTTCAAATTACAATATGATGATATTACTTTGTAAAAATTGAGATTATCTTAAGGAAAATAACATTGAGCATTTTTTAAAGAAATTTATAGTATGAGTATTTAGTTTAGGGTAAGTAGGAGGTAACATAATAGTAACATATTAGTAAAAATTTAAATTATCTTATAGGAAAATAATATTGAGCATTTTTTAAAGTAATTTACAGTATGAGTATTTAGTTTAGGGTGAGTAGGTGGTTTTTGAGAAGTCTTAAATTGATTTTCAGACAAGGTTAGCTTAGTATTTACTGGTAATGAGTCTCAAAGGACCTGTCACTACACAACCACTCATGAGGCAACGGTGGTGACCCTGGGTAAGGTAAGGTCCTCCCATCATACCGCAAGCAGACGGTGCAATTCCTTATCACCTTTTTGACCACAGCTCGGCCCTTCAGCACCAAGTAATTCTGCCGAAGGTAGGTAAGGGTATCGCCAAACCCTCCATGCATGGTCCTCTGATGAGCATCATGTATCACTAACTCTGCCAACCACCCATCCTTTCCCAGTAACACAGAATGTTTGGCCCCATAACTGAGCTCAGCATTGTGTAGTCTTCCCCTAAATCTTATCAGACCATCATGATCTAGGAACAAACCCAACAAGCGGACCTACTTTCTGCTCTCTGAGTCACTGTCGGATGCAAGACCAGATAATATGTTCATTTGCTCAGTCATCAGTACCTCCAGGACTCTGGAAATCTCTCCCTTTGGTACTGCTGTATCCAGTACTCTCTGGGACCAACGAGCGACAACTGCTAGCTTCTGTCTACCTTATCACTCAGCTTTCTCACGAATCGAAACACCATTTCTGTGACTCTCCTCGAATTTCTGCTCTGACCAGCCCTCTTTTGCTGGTAACCAGTCCGAACCTTAGAACCAAATCTCACTCTTGCCCAGCTTTTTGTGTCACCGCTCTGCTGATCAGGTCAGCTTGGTTTTGATATGTTGGCACATACAAAATCGTAGATGCTGACTGTACTTCCGTATCTCTTTCACCCGATTCCTGATATAAGGGAGTTTGGACCTGTCGTCTGGACCCACTGTAAGGCTACTCAGTCTGTCCATACATGTGTGTGTCACCCTCAGGTTACTGAACATTCCCTTACGTACTTTCCCAGTCTTGCTCCCAGCAACATTGCTGTGAGCTCTAGCTTTGGGATTGAGCACTCTTTTAGAGGTGTCACTTGTGCTCGGCTAGTGGCCAGATTGACCTGGTCCCCAGCCACCAAGTATGCCATTGCCCCATATGCCCGGGAGGTGGCATCACAGAAGACATGCAAGTCATAGTCTTGCCCGGTGCATCCGAGGGACCCAGGAATGCAAACGTGCAGCTTTGATAAATCTTTGCTAACCAGATCCACTCCTGACAGACGGTTTCTGGCAGTGCGTCGTCCCAACCTAGGTTCAGCTCCCAGGTCCATTGTACTAGCATTCTCCCTCGAATGGTAATGGAGGTCAGCATACCCATGGGGTCAAAGGCTGTCTGCACTTTACTCAACAGGGACCTCCTGGTCAGCTTCCCATTGCCATCAAGTTTTCTCTTTATCCTAAGTCTGTCTTCCTCGATTTCCCATTCCAGTCCCAATACCAATGTTACCACAGGCACTGTGTAGCCCGCATAATCACACTCCACCATGTCTTGCAACGTGGGATTGTTCGTTACCCATTCTCTCAATGGCATGTTAGCTGAGAGCATCTCCTGATTAGACTCCTGGTAAATGTCCATCAACAGTCCTCGTCTGAGGTGGTAACTGCATATTGTCTACATAAAATAGGGTCTTCAGCAATTCTTTAAAAGTACTGTTACAATGTGCCAGGTGGTAGTCTATGGTAGCCTGCAGCAAGAACGGTGAACTAGTGGCACCAAATAACACAGCCTTGAACCTATAGGTTTCGTACCTGCTAGGGCACCTTGCTGTTGCCAACCACAAGAACCTTGTGTAATCCCTATCTTGTGATTGCAGCCCAATGCGCAGTGAAGGCTTTACTGATATCTGCTGACATAGGCGTACTGCTCAGTCTAAACTTTAGTAAAAATCAGCTAATTTCTGTGTCAGAGATGGCCCTTTGGAACAAAACGTTTGAGGGCCCCGGGACTAGCCTGCAACTACAGTTGAAGACCACTTGATGGGGGGGGTCACCGACTCCCTTTGGGGACTTCCATGTGGGGAAAATAATGGGGATTTTCCCCAGGGCGGATAGGTCTTTCTCAGAATCCCAAAGGGGCCCAAATGTTCCTTAAAGTTCGTTTTCCCAAAGACCTTGGCGGCTCTTCACCAGTGAATTCAACTGACCCCATGCCTTTTAAAATTAGTGGCAGAGTTGGGTACCGGTTTCCCAAAGGGAGTCGCACCCAGTACTGGCCATCTATGAACTGTACATTGTTCAAGTAATCCCGATGATATCTTTTTACTACAAGTACATGTACACGTATACACCTAGCTGACATCAATTATGCTGAACATTTCGGGCAAATTAGGTCAGTTTGTAGGGTGTGACTCCCCCAGTCACTAACACCCAGGTACCCATTTTAAACTGGAGTGGTAGACAGGGACAGGGACAGACAGGTGTCTTATGGAAACATGTCCCTAATGACTTTCCAGCCGTCACCGAGGAGATTCAAACCCGCGGAACCTCATGTGGATGAGCTGAGTGGCCTAGTACTTGAGCTACGGGATACCAGTCTCTTCGTGTTCGGGGCGGTTGATCACCCTTAACCCCTACTAAAACCAGATCCCATTGTTTATAAATTGGCTCACTGTCGGTTATAGGGGGTTTATGTTTCTGACAGGTCTTCACGCAGACCGAGTCACATCACTAGCACTGCCTCAGTTGCTGTAGAGCCAGGGACCCCCCCTCCCAGGCGTCACAGGGAAATGACCCGGCATCCTGCCTCCTAAAAATTTCCCACTGGAGCCCTGTCAGGTCAATACCCCCCTTGATAGTCCTCGTGGACAAAAATTATTTTGTAGTCCGCCCCCCAAAATTCCCACATCCCTGACTTATCTGTGGAAATTCTGGCTCCACTAACCTCACCCTAGCTCCCTCAAACTTTTTGCTGCCGCTGCCAGCCCCTTTTGGTAGCGATAAAGGGGGCAGCCTTTTTCACTTTCAAGGTTTGATTTTTCGGCGATGTCCGCCAATTTAACTGCGACATCTACAACAAAATAAGATCGGGGTGGGGGGGCCAAAAAAACCCCCTCCAATGTCATGTTATAGCCTTGCTATCTGTTTTTAAAATTTCAATTTGGCTAACGTCTCTGTTATCAAGAATCTTTGTGCCCCAGCATCAAAAAAAATCGGGTTGTTTTGGGCTTCTTCCCATTCACAACCACTGCCATTACGGGGGGGTTGGGGGGCCCCAGAACCTTGAAACCGTTCAGTAAGACTAATCCCCCTCCCTACTCACCACATTGGCCACTACTTGAGCTTGTCTTTGCTCTCTCCCCTTTCTTGAAGTTTGCTTGCTCTTCTTTGCTTGGGCTGGTCTGGGGATCATTAGGATACAGCGGCTATGGTGCTTACCCTTCCGACAGTCTTGGGCACACAATGAGCTGGATGTTACAGCCCCTGGCAAAGTGTTCCCCCCAACATTTAAACAGTCTCAACTCCCTTAGTCGCTGGAGTCTTTGGTCATGGGCGGTGTAGCTTTAACACCCCCCGGGAAATAGCTTGCTCCCCTTTATAGAAACACACAGTCTCGTACACTGTCTTAGTGGTTTTTCCCCTTTGGGCCCCTTTGGTCCCGGGACTTGTCCTGGGTATATGTGCTGACCCTGGTAGGGGGGGCTTTTTGGGGTCTCTCGAGTGTCTGGGGTTTGGGCAAAATTTTTCCCTTTGGGGGGCATTTTCTTCCCCTGACCTATGCTTAGGGGACACAAGAGATCTCCCCCGCCCCACAATAATCTGTTGTATCGTGAACCGTTTTGTCCCCGGGGTTTTAGATGTAAAATCCTGCACGGTAGTGCTAAGTTTTTTCTGAATAGCCCGGCTGACGAACCATTCTGATTTTCCCCAGTCGTGTAAATCTTTGAGGCTATTTTTTCAAGCTCATAACCAAGCGGGAAATTTCCCCCAAACTCCAACGATCATGATGACAAGTCTATAAGTCCAGCAACCGATACCATATGGCTATCTTTATTTCCTCGGTGTTGCCAAACATGTCCTTTTTTAAATTTATCCTTGGCTTGTTGATAATTTAGCGTCCGGCCCAAATCTGGCACCACCAAATACTGTAATTTGCGTAAAAAAATGTAATTTGACGGCATCTGACAAATCGTTTCTGTCGTCTATCCGGGGTTTTAAAATGATCCCAGAAAACAATTTACTCTGTTAAGGTTCTGTCACACATTGGTAAATTCAGTTAGGGTAGTCTGGGCAATATAGTAACAGGAGTGTGGTTTCTCATGGTCCCGGGCGGGGTCTACCT
>WNWK01028196.1:0-25614 GCA_009830355.1 Cherax destructor | reverse complement strand
ATTTGGGTATTATAGTTGTAGTTGGTAATATTGATGGTATTATAGTTGTAGTTGGTAATATTGATGGTATTATAGTTGTAGTTGGGTTAATATTGATGGTATTATAGTTTAGTTGGTAATATTGATGGTATTATAGTTGTAGTTGGTAATATTGATGGTATAATCGTTGTAGTTGGTAATATTGATGGAATTATCGTTGTAGTTGGTAATATTGATGGTATTATCGTTGTAGTTGGTAATATTGATGGTATTATCGTTGTAGTTGGTAATATTGATGGTATTATCGTTGTAGTTTATAATATTGATGGTATTATCGTTGTAGTTGGTAATATTGATGGTATTATCGTTGTATTGGTAATATTGATGGTATTATCGTTGTAGTTGGTAATATTGATGGTTTTTCGTTGTAGTTGGTAATATTGATGGTATTATCGTTGTAGTTGGTAATATTGATGGTATTATCGTTGTAGTTGGTAATATTGATGGTATTATCGTTGTAGTTGGTAATATTGATGGTATTATAGTTGTAGTTGGTAATGATGGTATTATCGTTGTAGTTGGTAATATTGATGGTATTATAGTTGTAGTTGGTAATATTGATGGTATTATATTTGTAGTTGGTAATATTGATGGTATTATCGTTGTAGTTGGTAATATTGATGGTATTATCGGTATAGTTGGTAATATTGATGGTATTATCGTTGTAGTTGGAAATATAGATGGTATTATCGTTGTAGTTGGTAATATTGATGGTATTATCGTTGTAGTTGGTAATATTGATGGTATTATCGTTGTAGTTGGTAATATTGATGGTATTATCGTTGTAGTTGGTAATATTGATGGTATTATCGTTGTAGTTGGTAATATTGATGGTATTATCGCTGTAGTTGGTAATATTGATGGTATTATCGTTGTAGTTGGTAATATTGATGGTATTATCGTTTTAGTTGGTAATATTGATGGTATTATCGTTGTAGTTGGTAATATTGATGGTTTTAAATCGTTGTGGTTGGTAAATTGATGGTATTATAGTTGTAGTTGGTAATATTGATGGTATTATCGTTTTGGTTGGAATATTGATGGTTTATCGTTGAGTTGGAAATATTGATGGTATTATCGTTGTGGTTGGTAATATTGATGGTAGGTAAATCTTTGTGAAAGCACAGCTGCCACGTGCATCCAAAGATAATCTGAATAAATCCGCTTAGTGAAACAAGCATTTATATAACGAACCCTTGTTAGTGATGACTCACTCAGCATGTTTACCTCGTGCTGAGACACGTGTGAAAGTCACGATCTTCATTCCCAAACGTTTCGTCTACAAAACTTCTTCAGTCGAATATAGACGAGAGAACGGAAACTTCCTCTAAATGACTGAAAAGTCTGCTGTGTGGCGATCCCGTTCTCGAATAAAAATTAAATTAATATATATATAAATATATATATATATATATATATATATATATATATATATATATATATATATATATATATATATATATATATATATATATATATTTCAAAAGACTAAGTAAACGGGGTGATATCAAAATATGCAAGAAAACCACTATGAAAAAAAAGAATTGGCTTTTCGTGGCTACTCATTATCAAGGAACTATATGGAGTACAAAGCAATAAAGCACCCACCCGGGTTCCTCCACCCAGCACGAGCACCCCACCGGGGTTCCTCCACCCAGTACACAAGCACCCACACCCAGGGTTCCTCCACCTCTTTTTCATATATATATATATATATATATATATATATATATATATATATATATATATATATATATATATATATATATATATTTTTAAAATCCCGATTCCCACCAAGGCAGGGTCCCCGGGGAAAAAGAAAAACTTTCATCATCATTCACTGCATCACTGTTTGCAGAGGGGTGCTTTACACTACAGTTATAAAACTGCAACATTAACACCCTCCTTCAGAGTGCAGACACTGTACTTCCCATCTCCAGAACTCAAGTCCGGCCTGCCGGTTTCCTGAATCCCTTCATAAATGTTCTTGCTCACACTCCAACAGCACGTCAAGTATTAAAACCATATGCCTCCATTCACTCCTATCAAATACGCTCAACATGCTTGCTGGAAGTCCAAGCCCCTCGCACACAAAACTTCCTTTCCCCTCCCTCCAACCTTTCCTAGGCCGACCCCTACCCCGCCTTCCCCACTACAGATTTATACACTCCGAAGTCACTCTGTCTCGTTCCATTCTCTCTACATGTCCAAACCACCTCAACAACCCTCCTCAGCTCTCTGGACAATCGTTTTGGGAATCCCACCTCCTCTAATTTCCAAACTCCAATTCTCTGCATTATATTCACACCACACATTGACCTCAGACATGACATCTCCACTGCCTCCAGCCTTCTCCCCCCGTTGCAACATTCATCACCCATGCTTCACACCCATATAAGAGCGTTGGTATAACTATACCTCACATTTCCCCTTTACTTCCATGGACAAGGTTTTTGTCTCCACAGACTCCGAAGTGCTTCACTCACCCTTTTCCCCTCATCAATTCTAGATTCACCTCATCCTTCATAGACCCATCCGCCGACATGTCCACTCCCAAATATCTGAATACATTCACCTCCTCCATACTCTCTCCCCCCAATCTGATATCCAATCTTTCGTCACCTATTCTTTTGTTATCCTCATCACCTTTTTTTTCCTATATTCACTTTCAATTTTCTTTTTTTTACAACAGTACCAAATTCATCCACCAACCTCTGCAACTTCTCTTCAGAATCTCCCAAAAGAAGTGTCATCAGCAAAAAACAACTGTGACAACTCCACTTTGTATTTGCTTTTTATCTTTTAGCCCAACACCCCCTTGCCAAGACCCTCGATTCACTTTCTTACAACTCCCTCTATAAATATATTGAACAACCACGGTGACATCCCCATCCTTGTCCAAGGCCCCACTTTTACTGGGAAATAGTCCCTTCCCTCCTACACACTCTAACCTGAGCCTCACTATCCTCATAAAAACTCTTCACTGCTTTCAGTAACCTTCCTCCTATTCCATACACCTGCAACATCTGCCACATTGCCCCCCATCTACCCCATCATGCCTTTTCCAA
This sequence comes from Cherax destructor, assembly GCA_009830355.1. Taxonomy (NCBI): domain Eukaryota; kingdom Metazoa; phylum Arthropoda; class Malacostraca; order Decapoda; family Parastacidae; genus Cherax; species Cherax destructor. The sequence continues at coordinate 22,507 of WNWK01028196.1, read as the reverse complement.
ATCCATAAATGCCACAAAAACATCTTTCCCTTATCCAAATACTGTTCACCATATGTTTCCTGTAAACACTTGGTCTACACACCCCCCCACCTTTCCTAAAGCCCCCTTGTTCATCTGCTATCCTGCTCTCTGTCTTACTTTAATCTTTCAATAATAACTTACCACACTTTACCAGGTACACTCAACAGACTTATTCCCCCCATAATTTTTGACTTTTCTTTTGTCCCCTTTGCCTTTTTACAAAGGAACAATACACGCTCTCTGCCAATCCCTAGTACCTACCCCCTTCCATACATGATTAAATAATAGCACCAACCACTCCAAAACTATATCCCCACCTGCTTTTAACATTTCTATCTTTATCCCATCAATCCCAGCTGCCTTACCCCCTTTCATTCTACCCACTGCCTCACGAACTTCCCCTACACTCACAACTGGCTCTTCCACACTCCTACAAGACGTTATTCCTCCTTGCCCTATACACGAAATCACAGCTTCCCTGTCTTCATCAACATTTAACAAATCCTCAAAATATTCCCTCCATCTTCCCGATACCTCTAACTCTCCATTTAATAACTCTCCTGTCCTATTTTTAACTATCAAATCCATTTGTTCCCTAGGCTTCCTCAACTTATTAATCTCACTCCAAAACTTTTTCTTATTTTCAACAAAATTTGTTGATAACATCTCACCCACTCTCTCATTTGCTCTCTTTTTACATTGCTTCACCACTCTCTGAACCTCTCCTTTTCTCTCCATATACTCTTCCCTCCTTGCATGACTTCTACTTTGTAAAAACCTCTCATATGCTAACTTTTTCTCCCTTACTACTCTCTTTACATCATCATTCCACCAATCGCTCTTCTTCCTCCCACCCACTTTCCTGTAACCACAAACTTCTGCTGTACACTCTAACACTACATTCTTAAATCTACCTCATACATCTTCGACCTCATTGCCTACACTCTCACTAGCCCATCTATCTTCCAATAGTTGTTTATATCTTACCCTAACTGCCTCCTCTTTTAGTTTATAAACCTTCACCTCTCTCTACTTACTGCTTCTATTTTCCTTGTATCCCAACTACCTTTTACTCCCACTGTAGCTTATATATATATATATATATATATATATATATATATATATATATATATATATATATATATATATATGTGTGTGTGTGTGTGTGTGTGTGTGTGTGTGTGTGTGTATGTGTGTGTGTGTGTGTGTACTCACCTAGTTGTACTCACCTAGTTGTGGTTGCAGGGGTCGAGACATAGCTCCTGACCCCGCCTCTTCCTGGCGCTACTGGGTCACTCTCCTGCGCCATGAGCTTTATCATACCTCTTCTTAAAGCTGTGTATGGAACCTGCCTCCACTACATTGCTTCCCAAGCTATTCCACTTCCCGACTACTCTGTGACTGAAGAAATACTTCATAACATCCCTGTGATTCATCTGAGTCTTCAACTTTCAACTTGCCCCCTTGTTGCTGTGTCCCATCTTTGGAACATTCTGTCTCTGTCAACCTTGTCAATTCCTCTCAGTATTTTATATGTCGTTATCATGTCCCCCTATCTCTCCTGTCCTCCAGTGTCGTCAGGTCGATTTCCTAACCTCTCCTCGTAGGGCATACCCCTTAGCTCCGGGACTAGTCTTGTTGCAAACCTTTGCACTTTCTCTAGCTTCTTTACGTGCTTGGATAAATGTGGGTTCCAAACTGGTGCTGCATACTCCAGTATGGGCCTAACGTACACAGTGTACAGGGTCCTGAACGATTCTTTATTAAGATGTCGGAATGCTGTTCTTAGGTTTGCTAGGCGCCCGTATGCTGCAGCAGTTATTTGGTTGATGTGCGCCTCAGGAGATGTGCCTGGTGTTATACTCACCCCAAGATCTTTTCCTTGATTGAGGTTTGTAGTCTCTGGCCCCTAGACTGTACTCCGTCTGCGGTCTTCTTTGCCCTTCCCAATCTTCATGACTTTGCACTTGGTTAGGTTGAACTCCAGGAGCCAATTGCTGGACCAGGCTTGCAGCCTGTCCAGATCCCTTTGTAGTTCTGCCTGGTCCTCTTCCGATTGAATTCTTCTCATCAACTTCACATCATCTGCAAACAGGGACACTTCGAGTCTATTCCTTCCGTCATGTCGTTCACAAACACCAGAAACAGCACCGGTCCTAGGACTGACCCCTGTGGAACCCCACTCGTCACCGGCGCCCACTCTGACACCTCGCCACGGACCATGACTCGCTGCTGTCTTCCTGACAGGTATTCCTGATCCATTGTAGTGCCTTCCCTGTTATCCCTGCCTGGTCCTCCAGCTTCTGCACTAATCTCTTGTGTGGGACTGTGTCAAACGCAATCTACCCACCCCTCTCTCTTCTCTTACTGCTGTCACCCTGTCATAGAACTCCAATAGGTTTGTGACACAGGATTTCCCGTCCCTGAAACCGTGTTGGCCGTCGTTGATAAGCTCATTCCTTTCTAGGTGCTCCACCACTCTTCTCCTGATAATCTTCTCCATGACCTTGCATACTATACATGTCAGTGACACTGGTCTGTAGTTTAGTGCTACGTTTCTGTCTCCTTTTAAAAATTGAACTACATTTGCTGTCTTCCATACCTCTGGTAGTTGCCCTGTTTCGATAGACGTGTTGAAGATTGTTGTTAGAGGTACACATAGCTCCTCTGCTCCTCTCTCAGGACCCATGGAGAAATGTTGTCCGGCCCCATCGCCTTTGAGGTATCTAGCTCGCTTAGTAGCCTCTTCACTTCCTCCTCAGTTGTGTGTATGTGTCCAGCACCTGATGGTGTACCCTACCTCTCCTTTCTGGAGGCCATTCTATTTCCTCTGTGAACACCTCTTTGAATCTCATGTTGAGCTCCCCACACTTCGTGGTCATTTCTTGTGACCTCCCTCCTTCCTTCCTCAGCCTGATCACCTGGTCCTTGACTGTTGTTCTCCTCTGATGTGGCTGTACAACAGCTTTGGGTCAGATTTTGCTTTCGCTGCTATGTCATTTTCTGTATTGTCTTTGGGCTTCCCTTCTTACCTGTGCATATTCATTTCTGGCTCTACGACTGCTCTCCTTATTCTCCGGGTCTTTGCCTTCTGTACCTCTTCCATTCCCTGGCACACTTGGTTTTGGCTTCCTGCACCTTTGGGTGAACCATGGGCTCATCCTGGCTTTTTCGCTTTTCCTGTTACCCTTGGGTATAAACCTCTTCTCAGCTTCCTTGCAAATTGTTGTCATATATTCCATCATCTCGTTTACCGACTTCCCTGTGTGTGTGTGTGTGTGTGTGTGTGTGTGTGTGTGTGTGTGTGTGTGTTTGTCGTGCCGAATAGGTAAAAACTTGCGATTTTGGCTTAAATATCAGCGTTCTTCTTGCCGAATAAGGCCAGCGAAAATTTGTGTATGAAATAGTTTCCCAAAACCCATTCTGAACCTAACAAAAAATATATTGCACACGAAAATCACTCCCTATGAAAGCAAAAGACTCGGCAAGAGATGCAACATTCCCCCGATGAAAAGCAGGGGCGCCACGAGTACACTAAGAGAGCACCATAAGTGTCCGGGGCCCAAGACTGTTCAACTGCCTCCCAGCATACATAAGGGGGATTATCAATAGACCCCTGGCTGTCTTCAAGAAGGCGCTGATCAGGCACCTAAAGTCAGTACCTGACTAACCGGGCTGTGGTTCGTACGTCAGTTTGCGTACGGCCAGCAGTAACAGCCTGGTTGATCAAACCCTGATCCACCACGAGTCCTGGTCTTAGACCGGGCCTCGGGGGTGTTGACCCTCGAAACCCTCTCCAGGTAAACTCAAGGTATTATTAAATTTTTGTAAACTGATCCAAAATATATTTAACTGGATTAAACAAAATTAATTTGCGCTTTTTATAAGGTTAAGTAAGTTTTCTAAGGTTCTTTTGGCACAAAATTATTAATTTTTACATTAATATAAATGAAAAAAATATATCTTTAAACGTATAAGAGAAAATTATAGAAAGGACTTAATTTTCAATGAGTTCTTGCTAATTGAAAAAAATTACCTATTCGGTAAGACATATATATATATATATATATATATATATATATATATATATATATATATATATATATATATTATTTTCTTCACCTAGAGCCTGGTCTGAACATTCGTCTGCTGTGTAAATCATGGAAGCAGACCTTCCTCTGTGTTCACTGCTCAAAACTAACCTCATTCAAAGGCTCAAACTGTTTCCTACCTTCGTTTTCCATTTTGAAAGTATCGAAAAATATTTTTCATCTCATTTTCCTCACCCATGTACTTGGCCGCCCTCACGCCCGTGTGTTTATTGACCGCCCTCACGCCCGTGTGTTTATTGACCGCCCTCACGCCCGTGTGTTTATTGACCGCCCTCACGCCCGTGTTATTGACCGCCCACGCGGTGTTAGACAGTCTCAGTAGTTACTTATACTCCACATCTTTGTCCAGGTCATTCCACTTTCTGGCCTTAATGAGACTGAAGAAATATTTCCTAACGTTTATGTAACTCATTTGGTGCGTTAACATCCAAATGAGCCCTTGTGTGCTAGTTCCTCGCCTCTCAATCTTTTCCTGTCAACCCAATCAAGTCTCTGGTGTATTTTTTTTACCATATCACTTTTGGTCCTCCTGTTCTTTAAAATCATTAGGTTCAGCTCCAGTCTCTTAGCTTCATCACTGACCTCTTGGTGACTTTCATACGCTCTTGTTTTTCTAAATATACTTCATAAAGTAGGTTCAAAGTGGGTTTGAGACTGATGTTCTATTCTCAAAGGATCCAAAAATAATGTAGTTTACATGTAATGAACCATTGTAAATCACTACCACGCAATACATCATGTAGCGAATAATCTAGACTAACACTCAGGGTAGTTTCTGAATCATCTAAACCTCTAATATACAACAATGTTTATTCAGCTTATGTACACCTCCAGCAATATGCTCACCCTAGAGTCTTCTCCTTAAACATCAATTAAATAGTCTGTCACTAGAGTATTTCAGCTCAGTATTTAACATCAATCTGAGGTCGACTCCAAACTCATTTCTTCGCCTCTAAATTTTCACCCACTGACATTACTAGTTTCTGGCTTCTATCTCAAAGTTACCAGACAGTAATTATTAGATTTTGCTGCATTCCTGATATTGAGAAAGTACTTCGTAATTATACTAGTTCACAGACCCCTGGCTGTCTTCATGACCATTGGCTGTCTTCATGACCCCTGGCTGTCTTCATGACCATTGGCTGTCTTCATGACCCCTGGCTGTCTTCATGACCATTGGCTGTCTTCATGACCCCTGGCTGTCTTCATGACCATTGGCTGTCTTCATGACCTGGCTGTCTTCATGACCTTGGCTGTCTCATGACCCTGGCTGTCTTCATGACCCCTGGCTGTCTTCATGACCCCTGGCTGTCTTCATGATCCCTGGCTGTCTTCATGATCCCTTGCTGTCCTCATGACCCCTGGCTGTCTTCATGACCTCTGGCTGTCTTCATGATCCCTACCTGTCTTCATGACCCCTGGCTGTCTTCATGACCCCTGGCTGTCTTCATGAACCCTGGCTGTCTTCATGATCCCTGGCTGTCTTCGTGACCACTGGCTGTCTTCATGACCCCTAGCTGTCTTCATGACCCCTGGCTGTCTTCATGACCCCTAGCTGTCTTCATGACCCCTGGCTGTCTTCATGATCCTTGGCTGTCTTCATGACCCCTGGCTGTCTTCATGATCCCTGGATGTCTTCATGATCCCTGGCTGTCTTCATGACCCCTGGCTGTCTTCATGACCCCTGGCTGTCTTCATGATCCCTGGCTGCCTTCATGATCCCTGGCTGTCTTTATGATCCCTGGCTGTCTTCATGACCCATGGCTGTCTTCATGATCCCTGGCTGTCTTCATGAACCCTAGCTGTCTTCATGACCCATGGCTGTCTTCATGACCCATGGCTGTCTTCATGATCCCTGGCTGTCTTCATGATCCCTGGCTGTCTTCATGACCCCTGGCTGTCTTCATGACCCATGGCTGTCTTCATGACCCCTGGCTGTCTCAATGACCCCTGGCTGTCTTCATTATCCCTGGCTGTCTTCATTACCCCTGGCTGTCTTCATGACCCCTGGCTGTCTTCATGATCCCTGGCTGTCTTCATGATCCCTGGCTGTCTTCATGATCCCTGGCTGTCTTCATGACCCCTGGCTGTCTTCATGACCCCTGGCTGTCTTCATGATCCCTGGCTGTTTTCATGACCCCTGGCTGTCTTCATGACCCCTGGCTGTTTTCATGACCCCTGGCTGTCTTCATGACCCCTGGCTGTTTTCATGACCCCTGGCTGTCTTCATGACCCCTGGCTGTCTTCAAGGAGCTGGACAGTCACCTGAAGTCAGTACCTGATCAGCCGGGCTGTGGATCCTACGTCGGTTTACATGCGCCCAACTGTAACAGCCTCGTTGATCAGGCCTTGATCCAAAACGAGGCCTGGTCACAGACCGGGCCGCGGGGGCGTTCACCCGCGAAACCCTCTCCAGGTATACCCCAGGTATACCCCAGGTATGTCTTGCTCAGGAACAACGAGAGACACAATACCATGACTGGAACAATGCACTTTAAGCCTCACACAGGAGAGAGGAACTTGCCACGATGTTTCGGGACGAATTAGACCATTATTTAGTCACACACTAATCAATGTTCAGAGTAGGACCGAAACGTCGTTACAAGTTTCACTCACCAATGATTTTGAATTGTCTAAATTTCTACTTTGCTGGTGAGTGATCAAGGAAATTTAATTTTGTTTGAGTTGACTCTAATCTGCCAATTTATAATCTGTTATCTAACTAGAGAATGAATTTTTAGATTGGCTTTAAACTTTCAAAGCTATTTTTTTAGTGGAAAAGTTTTTAATTTTAAATAGGCTGCACAAATCATAATTTGTAATTTTATTATATATATTGAAAGTCAAATTTCTATGCAATAATTTGTCAATGACTCTACTGATTCATATCAAATATTTAATGTTTAACTTTATAGAAAATTATGCTACACGTTTAGCTTTTTCCGAGTGAACCAAGGTAGAGGGGGCTGGGGTTATGCAGTATGGGGATACTGAGGTAGAGGGGGCTGGGGTTATGCAGTATGGGGCTACTGAGGTAGAGGGGCTGGGGTTATGCAGTATGGGGATACTGAGGTAGAGGGGCTGGGGTTATGCAGTATGGGGATACTGAGGTAGAGGGGCTGGGGTTATGCAGTATGGGGATACTGATGTAGAGGGGGCTGGGGTTATGCAGTATGGGGATACTGAGGTAGAGGGGGCTGGGGTTATGCAGTATGGGGATACTGAGGTAGAGGGGCTGGGATTATGCAGTATGGGGATACTGAGGTAGAGGGGCAGGGGTTATACAGTATGGGGATACTGAAGTAGATGGGGCTGGGGTTATGTAGTATGGGGATACTGAGGTAGATGGGGCTGGGGTTATGCAGTATGGGGATACTGAGGTAGAGGGGGCTGGGGTTATGCAGTATGGGGATACTGAGGTAGATGGGGCTGGGGTTATGCAGAATGGGAATACTGAGGTAGATGGGGCTGGGGTTATGCAGTATGGGGATACTGAGGTAGAGGGGCTGGGGTTATGCAGTATGGGGATACTGAGGTAGAGGGGCTGGGGTTATGCAGTATGGGGATACTGAGGTAGAAGGGGCTGGGGTTATGCAGTATGGGGATACTGAGGTAGAGGGGCTGGGGTTATGCAGTATGGGGATACTGAGGTAGAGGAGGCTGGGTTATGCAGTATGGGGATACTGAGGTAGAGGGGCTGGGGTTATGCAGTATGGGGATACTGAGGTAGATGGGGCTGGGTTATGCACTATGGGGATACTGAGGTAGAGGGGCTGGGGTTATGCAGTATGGAGATACTGAGGTAGAGGGGCTGGGAGTATGCAGTATGGGGATACTGAGGTAGAGGGGCTGGGGTTATGCAGTATGGGGATACTGAGGTAGAGGGGCTGGGGTTATGCAGTATGGGGATACTGAGGTAGAGGGGCTGGGGTTATGCTGTATGGGGATACTGAGGTAGACGGGGCTGGGGTTATGCAGTATGGGGATACTGAGGTAGAGGGGCTGGGGTTATGCAGTATGGGGATACTGAGGTAGAGGGGCTGGGGTTATGCAGTATGGGGATACTGAGGTAGAGGGGGCTGGGGTTATGCAGTATGGGGATACTGAGGTAGAGGGGCTGGGGTTATGCAGTATGGGGATACTGAGGTAGAGGGGCTGGGGTTATGCAGTATGGGGATACTGAGGTAGAGGGGCTGGGGTTATGCAGTATGGGGATACTGAGGTAGAGGGGCTGGGATTATGCAGTATGGGGATACTGAGGTAGAGGGGCGGGGTTATGCAGTATGGGATACTGAGGTAAAGGGGCTGGGGTTATGCAGTATGGGGATACTGAGGTAGAGGGTGCTGGGGTTATGCAGTATGGGGATACTGAGGTAGAGGGGGTGGGGTTATGCAGTATGGGGATACTGAGGTAGAGAGGACTGGGGTTATGCAGTATGGGGATACTGAGGTAGAGGGGGCAGAGGTTATGCAGTATGGGGATACTGAGGTAGAGGGGGCTGGGGTTATGCAGTATGGGGATACTGAGGTAGAGGGGCTGGGGTTATGCAGTATGGGGATACTGAGGTAGAGAGGGCTGGAGTTATGCAGTATGGGGATACTGAGGTAGAGGGGGCTGGGGTTATGCAGTATAGGGATACTGAGGTAGAGGGGCTGGGTTATGCAGTATGGGGATACTGAGGTAGAGGGGCAGAGGTTATGCAGTATGGGGATACTGAGGTAGAGGGGGCAGGGTTATGCAGTATGGGGATACTGAGGTAGAGGGGGCAGGGGTTATGCAGTATGGGGATACTGAGGTAGAGGGGGCAGGGTTATGCAGTATGGGGATACTGAGGTAGATGGGACTAGGGTTATGCAGTATGGGGATACTGAGGTAGATGTGGCTGGGGTTATGCAGTATGGGGATACTGAGGTAGAGGGGGCAGGGGTTATGCAGTATGGGGATACTGAGGTAGAGGGGCTGGGGTTATGCAGTATGGGGATACTGAGGTAGATGGGGCTGGGGTTATGCAGTATGGGGATACTGAGGTAGATGGGGCTGGGAATATGCAGTATGGGGATACTGAGGTAGATGGGGCTGGGGTTATGCAGTATGGGGATACTGAGGTAGATGGGGCTGGGGTTATGCAGTATGGGGATACTGAGGTAGATGGGGCTGGGGTTATGCAGTATGGGGTTACTGAGGTAGAGGGGGCTGAGGTTATGCAGTATGGGTATACTAAGGTAGAGGGGGCTGGGGTTATGCAGTTTGATGAGAGTAAGAGAGAGAGAGAGAGAGAGAGAGAGAGAGAGAGAGAGAGAGAGAGAGAGAGAGAGAGAGAGAGAGAGAGAGAGAGAGAGAGAGAGAGAGAGAGAGAGAGAGAGAGAGAAAGAGAGAGAAAAAAAGAGAGAGAAAGAGAGAAAAAAAAAGAGAGAGAGAGAGAGAGAGAGAGAGAGAGAGAGAGAGAGAGAGAGAGAGAGAGAGAGAGAGAGAGAGAGAGAGAGATGCCCATTTTACTGATGGGTGAACATTGACAACAGGTGTAAGGAAACACGTCCCATGTTTCTACCCTCGCCGGGAATCGAACCCGGGTCCTCAGCGTGTGAAGCGAGAGCTTTTGTCACTAGGCCACGGGGCACTGCTAACCTTCTTTCTCTCCCTTTATTCTTCCAATATTAATTCTGGTTTAGAATAACACGCGAAGAAACAAGGCCATACATATATTAGAAAACATTTCGGTGCTGGGACCTTGACCTTGATTAAGGTCCCAGGACCGTAAAGTTTTCTAGTCTTCTCTTACGTGACTTTCTAAATCAATACTAATTCTACCATACACCTTACTTGTTATACAAGCTTATATCCCTATATTTCTTGCACTCTTGTTTCCCCTGATACCAGTACATTAGCCAGTTAAATGTGGCGCATCTTCTGTCTGGTACTTGTTATTTTACGTCCCCCCCACAACGTACAGTATACCCACTGCCTCTCGCACGTTCCCCCACACTCATATGTGACACTGGTACTTCCCCCCACACTCATATGTGACACTAGTACTTCCCCCACACTCACATGTGACACTGGTACTTCCCCCACACTCACATGTGACACTGGTACTTCCCCCACACTCGCATGTGACACTGGTACTTCCCCCACACTCACATGTGACACTGGTACTTCCCCCACACTCACATGTGACACTGGTACTTCCCCCACACTCACATGTGACATTGGCACTTAATCTTCACTCATATGTGACACCTGTACTTCCCATACACTCACATGTGACACTGGCACTTCCCCCACACTCACGTGTGACACTGGTACTTCCGCCACACTCACGTGTGACACTGGTACTTCCGCCACACTCACGTGTGACACTGGCACTTCCCCCCACACTCGCATATGACACTGGTACTTCCCACAATCTCACATATGACACTGGTACTTCCCCCACACTCACATGTGACACTGGTAGTTCCCCCACACTCACATATGACACTGGTACTTCCCCCACACTCACATGTGACACTGGTAGTTCCCCCACACTCGCATATGACATTGGTACTTCCCCCACACTCACATATGACACTGGTACTTGCTTTCACACTCGCATATGACACTGATACTTCCCACACATTCACATACGGCACTGGTACTTCCCTCACACTCATATATGACACTGGTACTTCCCGCACTCACATATGACACTGGTACTTGCCCCACACTCACATATGACACTGGTACTTCCCCCACTCATATATGACACCGGTACTTCCCCCACATTCACATATGGCACCGGTACTTCCCCCACATTCACATATGGCACTGGTACTTCCCCCACTCTCACATATGACACTGGTACTTCCCCCCACACTCATATATGACACTGGTACTTCCTTCCACACTTATATAAGACACTGGTACTTCCCCCACTCTCACATATGACATTGGTACTTCCCCCTCACTAACATATGACACTGGTACTTCCCCCTACACTCACATGACACTGGCACTTCCCCTACACTCACATGACACTGGCACTTCCCCTACACTCACATGTTACACTGACACTTCCCCCACACTCACATGTTACACTGGCACTTCCCCACACTAAAAAATGACACTTCCTTACTCTTACTATTTAAAATAAATCTTGATATAAGTTACTTCTGTCTGGACTTTATCGTTTCATTTTAAATACAATTCAAGACATATGAAATATTTATTAGGCAGAATATTTTCCATATCGAACTTTCTATATTACGTTCCAATTGTTTTACGATCTTGTCCAAATTTACGGTTTCCATTAGTTTTTCTCTGATCTGATGTCAAGCCAGTGTACCGGTATTAAGGTCACCTGACCTTTCTTTCACGAATATTGAATATTAATTAAATTTTCCTGGGACAAGATGGAACAAATCGTACTGATTCCTAAAACTCCATCAGCGACAGGGAGGAAATAACGACGGCGCTCTGCAGGTGTTCCGTAGCTCTAGTTGTACCGGGGATTAGATCCCCGGTACGGCTGGAAGACATTAGGACGCGTTTCCATAAGACACCTTCTGTCCCTGTTCACCCATCAGTAAAATAGGTACTTGGGTGTTAGTGGACTGGTGTGGGTCGCATCCTGGGACAAAACAGATCTAATTTGTGGGAAATGCTCAGCATAACAAGGGACTTTCTATATAGTAGTATGTCATTGATGTCAGCTATGGTCTGTATACCTTGTACATGTACTTGTAGAAATAAAGATATTTTTAAAACATAGCGGAATTAAAATTTATCGCTACCGTTTCCAGCCAAAGATATTGACCAAGAACAATGTCACCGTTTTAAAACGCTCTGATTCGTCGAGATTTGCAATACAATAATATTTTAGTACATTTTGTTAAAACGTCATATGAAGTGTGCAACAAAATATGAGAGACTTAGCATAGTGGCACGCAGGACCACCTCTAATTAACACGATTGAAAACAGATCAGGGAACGGGTGGGACTTGAACCCCTGACACGCAGGACCACCTCTAATTAACACGATTGAAAACAGATCAGGGAACGGGTGGGACTTGAACCCTGACACGCAGGACCCCTCTAATTAACACGATTGAAAACAGATCAGGGAACGGGTGGGACTTGAACCCCTGACACGCAGGACAACCTCTAATTAACACGATTGAAAACAGATCAGAACGGGTGGGATTTGAACCTGACGAGAAAACCCTCAATTAACACGATTGAAACAGATCAGGGGTGGGACTTGAACCCCTGACACGCAGGACCACCTCTAATTAACACGATTGAAAACAGATCAGGGAACGGGTGGGACTTGAACCCCTGACACGCAGGACCACCTCTAATTAACACGATTGAAAACAGATCAGGGAACGGGTGGGACTTGAACCCCTGACACGCAGGACCCCCTCTAATTAACACGATTGAAAACAGATCAGGGAACGGGTGGGACTTGAACCCCTGACACGCAGGACCACCTCTAATTAACACGATTGAAAACAGATCAGGGAACGGGTGGGACTTGAACCCCTGACACGCAGGACCACCTCTAATTAACACGATTGAAAACAGATCAGGGAACGGGTGGGAATTGAATCACTGGCAATTGACTCCTAAAACTCATAGACCAGAGAGTTTTAGAACCCACTCGCCAAGGGTTCAAATCCTTCCCAATGCTGCCGTCTCAATGATCAGAAATTCTGCTCTGAATTGTCCAGTCTCGACACATCTTCAAATTCGGCAAAGATGAATCCCTATCGAATTGCCTTAACTATAAAGGTGACTAGTACACTTTAGCAGCTAAATCCTCTATAAGTATTGCAACAGAAACGTGCTATACCAGCTAACAGTAACACTTTTCGTGTATGTCTTGTGAATTGTTTATACATCACTGGTTAAGTTGAGCAATAATAAATGTGAGATAACGCTGATGTTGAGGGGTTTTATCCATAGAATGGAAAAAAATAAACCCAAATGTAGTATATTGCTATCATCTATTGACTACGTTTCGCCCAGAGGTCTTCATCAAGTCACAAACAGATCCGTTTGTGACTCGATAAAGCCCAGTGTGTGGGCGAAACGTCAATATACGCTCGCTTTATACTGCATTTCTGTATATGTTTCCATCGCGTCGATATTTAATACCATTTATCTCCAGAAAGATAATTACTCACGAAATCGTAATGAGACTATTGCAAACAAACCATACCACGAGTGGGGTTAGAACCCGCGATCAGAGAACCTCAAAAAGCCACAATAATATCTAGCATCTTCTGATTCTGGTTATTACTATGGCCTTGGACTTTGCATATGAGGAGAAGAATTTTGGATTTTTTTTTTTTTTTTGAGTTTTACATATGACTTTTTGCTCCCTTCGTCAAACCTGCATGTTAAATGATGTATACAGATTGAGCTCTGCGTTTTCAATTTCTCTAATTAACGTTTTTTTTTTATAATTCCCCAGAAAGTTCGTAGCATTTGAGAATTTCTGTGATCCGCCATCTTGGTTTGTGCAGTAGGTGGTACACAAGTTCCATTCCAACTTGAACTTGCTCTTCCCTGATGATTAACACACATGTGCAACACTTAGGTATCTTTACTGTGGAAATGTTTCGTCTACACAGTAGTGGGTGTAGTAATGAAATGAAGATAATGTAATCCGTCCATCAACCTTGGAGATATAGTCCAGAACAGAGAAGAATGGTTGAAGATCAGGAGTTTGACGTAATTAGTCCCTTACCCAGGAGTCTGTGATCAGTCCACATCAGTTAAGTCATGGTAGTTGTTTACACTACTAACTCCCAGTTACCCCGTGTATCATGGTAGTTGTTCACACCACTCACACCCAGGTACCCCATGTATCATGGTAGTTGTTTACACCACTCACACCCAGGTACCCCATGTATCATGGTAGTTGTTTACACCACTCACACCCAGGTACCCCATGTATCATGGTAGTTGTTTACACCACTCACACCCAGGTACCCCATGTATCATGGTAGTTGTTTACACCACTCACACCCAGGTACCCCATGTATCATGGTAGTTGTTTACACCACTCACTCCCAGGTACCCCATGTATCATAATAGTTGTTTACACCACTAACTCCCAGATACCCCATGCATCATGGTGGTGGTTTATACAACTCACTCCCAGGTACCCCATGTATCATGGTAGTGGTTTAGACCACTCACTCCCCGGTATCCCATGTATCATGGTGGTGCTTTACACCACTCACTCCCAGGTACCCCATGTATCATGGTGGTGGTTTACACCACTCACTCCCAGGTACCTCATGTATCAAGGTAGACAGTGACAGGATGTTCCAGAGAGGGAACACAGAAACAAGGGGACACAACTGGAAGCTGAAGACTCAGATGAGTCAAAGGGATGTTAGGAAGCATTTCTTCAGCCACAGAGTAGTCAGGAAGTGGAATAGTCTAGAGAAAGACATAGTGGAGGTAAGAACCATACACAGTTTAAAGACGAGGTATGATAAAGCTCATGGAACAGGGAGAGCAGATACCCAGTAGCGGGCAGCGCAGAGGCGGGGCCAGGAGCTGAGTCTCGACCCCTGCAACCACAATTAGGTGAGTACAATTAGGTGGGTGAGTATCATGGGTGGTGGTTTACACAACTCACTCCCAGGTACCCCATGTATCATGGTAGTGGTTTACACCACTCACTCCCAGGTACCCCATTTATCATGGTAGTGGTTTACACCACTCACTCCCAGGTACCCCATGTATCATGGTAGTGGTTTACACTACTAACTCCCAGGTACCCCATGTATCATGGGAGTTGTTTACACCACTCACTCCCAGGTACCCCATGTATCATGGGAGTTATTTACACCACTCACTCCTAGGTACCCCATGCATCATGATAGTGGTTTACACCACTCACTCAGAGGTACCACATGTATCATGGTAATGGTTTACACCACTCGATACTCCCAGGTACCCCATGTATCATGTTAGTGGTTTACATCACTCACTCCCAGGTACCCCATGTATCATGGTAGTTGTTTATGCAACTCACTCCCAGGTACCCCATGTATCATGGTAATCGTTTACACCACTCACACCCAGGTACACGATGTATCATGGTAGTGGTTTACACCACTCACTCCCAGGTACCCCATGTATGATGGTAGTTGTTTACACCACTCACAACCATGTAGCCCATGTATCATGGTAGTTGTTTGCACCACTCACTCCCACGTACGCCATGTATCATAGTAGTGGTTTACACCACTCACTCCCAGGTACCCTATGTATCATGGTAGTGGTTTACACCACTCGAGACTCCCAGGTACCCCATGTATCATGGTAGTGGTTTACACCATTCACTCTCAGGTACCCCATGTATCATGGTAGTGGTTTACACCACTAACTCCCAGGTACCCTATGTATCATGATTGTGGTTTACGACACTCACTCCCAGGTACCCCATGTATCATGGTAGTGGTTTACACCACTCACTCCCAGGTACCCTATGTATCATGGTAGTTGTTTACGCCACTCACTCCCAGGTACCCCATGTATCATAAGTAGTGGTTTCACCACTCACTCCCAGGTACCCATGTATCATAGTAGTGGTTTACACCACTCACATTTAGGTACCCCATGTTTCATGGTAGTGGTTTACACCACTCACTCCCAGGTACCCCATGTATCATGGTAGTGTTTTACACTACTCTCTCCCAGGTACCCCATGTATCATGGTAGTTGTTTACACCACTCACTCCCAGGTACCCTATGTATCATGGGAGTTGTTTACACCACTCACTCCCAGGTACCCATGTATCATGGTAGTGGTTTACACCACTCACTCGCAGGTACCCTATGTATCATGGTAGTGGTTTACACCACTCACTCCCAGGTACCCCATGTAAATTCTTAGTGGTTTACACCACTCACTCCCAGGTACCCCATGTATCATGGTAGTGGTTTACAGCACTCACTCCCAGGTATCTCATGTATCATGGTTGTGGTTTACACCACTCACTCCCAGATACCCTTTGTATCATGGTAGTTGTTTACACCACTCACTCCCATATACCCCATGTATCATGGTAGTTGTTTACACCACTCACTCCCAGGTACCCTATGCATCATAGTAGTGGTATGTACCACTCACTCCTAGGTACCCCATGTATCATGGTAGTAGTTTACACCACTCACTCCCAGGTACCGTATGTATCATAGTAGTGTTTACACCACTCACTCCCAGGTACCCATGTATCATGGTAGTGGTTTACACCACTCACTCCCAGGTACCCATGTATCATGGTAGTGGTTTACACCACTCACTCCAGGTACCCCATGTATCATGGTAGTGGTTTACACCACTCGCTCCCAGGTACCCCATGTATCATACTAGTGGTTTACACCACTCACTCCCAGGTACCCAATGTATCATGGTAGTGGTTTACACCACTCACTCCAGGTACCCCGTATGTATCATGGTAGTTGTTTACACCACTCACTCCCAGGTACCCCATGTATCATGGTAGTGGTTTACACCACTCGCTCCCAGGTACCCCATGTATCATGGTAGTGGTTTACACCACTCACTCCCAGGTACCCCATGTATCATGGTAGTTGTTTACACCACTCTACTTTCAGGTACCCCATGTATCATGGTAGTTGTTTACACCACTCTCTCCTAGGTACCCCATGTATCATGGTAGTGGTTTACACCACTCACTCCCAGGTACCCCATGTATAATTGTAGTGGTTTATACCACTCTCTCTCAGGTACCCTATGTATCATGGTAGTTGTTTACACGACTCACTCTCAGGTACCCCATGTATCATGGTAGTTGTTTACACCACTCTCTCCCAGGTACCCCATGTATCATGGTAGTTGTTTACACCACTCACTCCCAGGTACCCCATGTATCATGGTAGTGGTTTACACCACTCACTCCAGGTACCCCATGTATCATGGTAGTGGTTTACACCACTCACTCCCAGGTACCCCATGTATCATGGTAGTGGTTTACACCACTCACTCCCAGGTACCCCATGTATCATGGTAGTGGTTTACACCACTCACTCCCAGGTACCCCATGTATCATGGTAGTGGTTTACACCAGTCACTCTTAAAGCTGCTGACATTACATTTATTTTTGCAAAGAGTACGATAATACACGGATTCATTTTGTTGCTCTGATTACAAACATTTCTGAAGCAGTAATGTTGCAATGTTTGTTGCTTCACTGATGTTTTATCGTGTTGGTTTTAATAATCGTGGCGGTGATGCAACTGCCAATGGTTTGTTTCCAGATCTTCCTTGCCCGAGGTGGTAATATATTGTCTTTCCATGTTTTTTCTGCTACCAAGCGCTTTAAAACTCGTAGTTGCGTGTGTGTGTGCAGCTGGTGTGTCCAGGTTGGCCTCGCATGTCTTGCCTTCCCATGGAATGCCCGAGAGTTTCTGTCATACAACTGTTTTTCTTTTATTGATCTCTGTCAGTTTTTCGGGTGAATGCATTTGGAGTTCATTTAAAACTGTGTTTTTTTCTCCCAGGAGATTTCTACGTTTCTTTGAACGGCCGTATTGGTAAATTCCATTGTATTTGCAATGGATCTCTACACATACCTCAGCTCCAGTGGTGACACAAATGAATTTTCTACTGACAGTGTTTTGGGTTATGGGGTTCCAGTTAGCAGTTAACAATTTATCAGCAGCTGCAAATGCTTCAGTCATATCAGACACTGCAACTGACTCACTCGTTTGAGCAACAGCTCCTGGACCAACGGTTTCAGCAACAGCTCCTGGACCAACGGTTTCAGCAACAGCTCCTGGACCAGCGGTTTCAGCAAACACAAACGATCCCAATGGTAATAAGTCATTGTGTTTGACTTTTTTTGTGTTGTTGAAGATAATTTACACTATGGTAATTGTACTTATGTGTAAATGTACATAAATAATCTTATTTACCTACTACCTAATTAACTTATCATATTACTGGTCTGGTCATGGATGGGGCCGAGGGGGCGTTTATCCCCGGAATACCCTCCAGGTACCCTCCAGGGACCCTCCAGGGACCCTCCAGGGACCCTCCAGGTACCCTCCAGGTACCCTCTAGGGACCCTCCAGGTACCCTCCAGGGATCCTCCAGGGACCCTCCAGGGACACTCCAGGTAGACTCCAGGTACCCTCCAGGTACCCTCCAGGTACCCTCCAAGGATCCTCCAGGTACCCTCCAGGGACCCTCCAGGTTCCCTCCAGGGACCCTCCAGGTAGACTCCAGGTACCCTCCAGGGACCCTCCAGGTACCCTCCAGGGACCCTCCAGGTAGACTCCAGGGACCCTCCAGGTACCCTCCAGGTACCCTCCAGGGACCCTCCAGGTACCCTCCAGGTACCCTCCAGGGACCCTCCAGGTACCCTCCAGGTACCCTCCAGGGACCCTCCAGGTAGACTCCAGGTACCTTCCAGGGACCCTCCAGGTACCCTCCAGGGACCCTCCAGGGACCCTCCAGGTACCCTCCAGGTACCCTCCAGGGACCCTCCAGGTACCCTCCAGGTACCCTCCAGGGACCCTCCAGGGACCCTCCAGGTACCCTCCAGGTACCCTCCAGGTACCCTCCAGGGACCCTCCAGGTACCCTCCAGGGAGGTAGACTGTGGCTAGTGGAAGGTTCTAAATAGCTCCCCATACCTTGTTTACCCTACGTAGTTCTTCTACTGGGTCTACAAGCACGTTTAAATACCCTGCAGGTCTCTGGATATCGTCTGTGTGCTCGTATAAGCTTGACTCTCCTGTTGCTGTCTGTGAGGGTTGCTGTCTGTGAGGGTTGCTGTCTGTGAGAGGTCATAGGAAAACAATTGTTTTGTGACTGACATATTCCATTTATAGTAAAGTTTGGATGATGTATGTATATCCACATCTAACCAACGGGCAAACTGTATAAGAGATAAGATAGCATAAGATTTCGATGGTATTTTTATCCAGGACTAGGGAGGGTTAACCACCCAGGATAACCAAGTGTAGGGAGGGTTAGCCACCCAGGATAACCCGGGGTAGGGTGGGTTAACCACCCAGGATAACCCGGGGTAGGGTGGGTTAACCACCCAGGATAACCAAGTGTAAGGAGGGTTAGCAACCCAGGATAACCCGAGGTAGGGTGGGTTATCCACCCAGGATAACCCGAGGTAGGGTGGGTTATCCACCCAGGATAACCCGAGGTAGGGTGGGTTATCCACCCAGGATAACCCGAGGTAGGGTGGGTTATCCACCCAGGATAACCCTAGAAAGTTAGTGCATCATAGACGACTGTTTTACTTCCTTTGTGGTCCTTTAATCTTGTCCCCCAGGATGCGACCCATACCAGTCTATTAACCAATCCAGGTACCTGCTTACTGCTAAGGGAACATGAACATCAGGTGGAAAGTGACTAACATCCAAGTACCTACTTGCTACTAGGTGAGCAGTGACAGTAGGTGTAAGGTGGTAGAGGAAAGTTGTATGGTGGTGCTGGGGTAGTATGGTAGTATAAGATGGTTGTATGGTGGTGCTTGGGTAGTATGGTAGTATAAGATGGTTGTATGGTGGTGCTGGGGTAGTATGGTAGTATAGGAAGGTTGTATGGTGGTGCTGGGGTAGTATGGTAGTATAGGAAGGTTGTATGGTGGTGCTGGGATAGTATGGTAGTATAGGAAGGTTGTATGGTGGTGCTGGGGTAGTATGGTAGTATACGATGGTTGTATGATGGTGCTGGGGTAGTATGGTAGTATAGGAAGGTTGTATGGTGGTGTTGGGGTACTATGGTAGTATAGGAAGGTTGTATGGTGGTGCTGGGGTAGTATGGTAGTATAGGAATGTTGTATGATGGTGCTGGGGTAGTATGGTAGTAGAGGAAGGTTGTATGGTGGTGCTGAGGTAGTATGGTAGTAGAGGAAGGTTGTATGATGGTGCTGGGGTAGTATGGTAGTATAGGAAGGTTGTATGGATGGTACCACTATGACCCCGCCTCCTGCTGCTTCACCTCACCTAACTACAGTATATAAGCAACCTCTACGGACATATGCTGTCATTTCTACAAGATTGATGGACTGAACACATCGACTCCAGGCCGAGGGACTGATTACCTCAAAACTCCTCCTCTCCTTACACCTTTCTACTTTGTATTGGACTGATGAAGCCACTGTGTGGCGAAACGTTTCCTCAATAAAGATACCCAAATGTTGCATATGTGTCTAATTTATATCTTACTGACAAGGAGAATGATATGTGCTCTATTTTTAATAATTATTTTCTCTCGGTTTTCACACAGGAAGACATTAATAATATCCCAGTAATTAATTTTTACAGTGTCCCAGAAGAAGATAAATTATGTAATATCACAGTCACTAGCGAAATGGTGGAAAAATAAACACATAAGCAGTATAATGTGATCCTTTATTGACAACGTTTCGCCCACGCAGTGGCTTTATCGAGTCACAGACTCGCGAAACGTTGTCAATAAAGGATCACATTATACTGCTTATGTGTTTATTTTTCCATTGTGTCGGTATTTTATACCATTTATTTCCAGCGAAATGGTCATGAAACAACTAGACCGATTGAAACAAAATAAATCGCCGGGTCCTGATGAGCTTTTTGCAAGGGTTCTTAAGGAATGCAAAATGGAACTATGTGAACCATTATCTAACATTTTTAATTTATCTCTTCAAACAGGTGTAGTGTCTGATATGTGGAAGATGGCTAATGTAATTCCTATTTTTAAAGCAGGGGACAAGTCACTACCGTCAAATTACCGCCCAATAAGCCTTACCTCAATTGTAGGCAAGTTACTAGAGTCAATTATAGCTGATATTATTAGAAGCCATCTAGATAACCATAAATTGATTAATGAGACTCAGCATGGATTCACGAGGGGCCGTTCCTGCCTATCTAATTTATTAACCTTCTTCAGTAAAGCTTTTGAGGCTGTTGATCATGATAAAGAATTCGATATTGTTTATTTAGACTTTAGTAAGGCTTTTGATAGAGTACCGCACCAGAGACTGTTAAAGAAAGTGGCAGCTCATGGCATTGGGGGAAAAGTGTTGTCATGGATCGAGTCATGGCTCACCAATAGGAAGCAGAGAGTGTGCATAAATGGGGTTAAATCCGAATGGGGACTTGTAATAAGTGGTGTTCCACAGGGATCAGTCTTAGGCTCGTTGTTATTTATAATATATATCAATGACCTTGACGAGGGAATTACTAGTGATATGAGCAAATTCGCCGACGACACGAAGATAGGTAGGATATAGATGAATGGTTCAGAGAACCGACAAGTTATAACTTGTCGGTTCTCTGAACCATTCATCTATACCCTGTCTGACACAGCAACATCTTGGGATCTTAATACAAACGAATTCTTCAACACTTGTCCAACCTTTGGACGAAGATCTACTTAGACTAGTGGATGGTACCACTATGACCCCGCCTCCTGCTGCTTCACCTCACCTAACTACAGTATATAAGCAACCTCTACGGACATATACTGTCATTTCTAAAGATTGATGGACTGAACACATCGACTCCCGGCCGAGGGACTGATTACCTCAAAACTCTACCTCCTTACACCTTTCTACTTTGTATTGGACTGATGAAGCCACTGTGTGGCGAAACGTTTCCTCAATAAAGATACCCAAATGTTGCATATGTGTCTAATTTATAATTTGATAGGTAGGATAATTGATTCAAACATTGATGTCATAGAACTTCAGGAAGATTTAGACAAACTTAATTCGTGGTCAGAAAAGTGGCAGATTCAGTTCAATGTAGATAAATGCAGGTTCTGAAGCTCGGGAGTGTCCATAACCCAAGCACTTATAAGTTAAATAACGTAGAACTTAGCCATACAGTTGCGAGAAGGACTTGGGAGTGATGGTAAGCAGCAACCTTAAACCAAGACAGCAATGCCTAAGCGTACGTAATAAGGCAAATAGATTACTGGGATTTATATCAAAAGTGTTAGCAACAGAAGTCCTGAGGTTATATTACAGCTTTATACATCATTTGTAAGCCTCACCTAGATTACGCAGCTCAGTTCTGGTCTCCATATTACAGAATGGACATAAATTGTTAGAAAACATTCTGCGTAGAATGACTAAATTAATACATAGCATTAGAAATCTTCCTTACGAAGAAAGATTGAAGACCCTTAAATTACATTCACTTGTAAGACGTAGAATGAGGGAGACATGATCGAGGTATACAAGTGGAAAATGGGTATTAATAAAGGGGATATAAATAAGGTCTTGAGGGTATCTCCCAAGAGGAAACCCGCAATAATGGATTCAAGTTGGATAAGTTTAGATTTCGAAAGGATATAGGAAAGTATTGGTTTGGAAATAGGGTAGTTGATAGTGGAACAG
>WNWK01028195.1:0-25615 GCA_009830355.1 Cherax destructor | reverse complement strand
CAAAATTTTATGATTTTCTTTTAGGAAGCTTACTCATAAGTGTATTTTATCTAAAAAAAAAAATTTTTCAGAAAATCCTTGAAAATTGCTTATATCGTCTAAAAATGCAATAAAATCAAGTTTTATAGCATTTTTTAATATTTAATAATTATTTACATATTTTTAAAAAATCCCATTAAAAATCTATAAAAATCAATAGATTTTTAGAATATTTCATATTATTTTCGAAAAATACATGAAACATTAAAAAGCTCAGAAAAATTTGCTAAAATGGTATTTTATTGCATATTTCGACGTTTTAGAGCGGTTTGTGTGTTTTTCTGGCAAAACTCATTTTTTAGCTAAAATACTTAGATTATCACACTTTTAAAAAGAATTTCTACTGCAATTGAAATTTATGGGAAAAGTAAGCAAAATTTTATGATTTTTTAGGAAGCTTACTTATAGGTATATTTTATCTAAAAAATAGTTTTCAGAAAATCCTTGAAAATGCCTTGAATCGTCAAAAATGCAATAAAATAACGTTTTATAGCATTTTTAATATTTATAAATTATTTACATATTTTTAAAAATCCCATTAAAAATCTATAAAAATCAATATTATTTAGAATATTTCATATTATTTGAAAAAATACTTGAAATAATAAAAGCTCAGAAAAATTGCTAAAATGGTATTTTATTGCATATTTCGACGTTTTGAGCTGTTTGAGTGCTTTTCTGGCAAAACTCATTTTTTAGCTAAATACTTAGATTATCACACTTTAAAAGAATTTCTACTGCAATTGAAATTTATGGGAAAAGTAAGCAAAATTTTATGATTTTCTTTAGAAGCTTATCATAGGTGTATTTTATCTAAAAAAATAGTTTTTTCAGAAAACCCTTGAAAATGCTTAAATCGTCAAAAATGATATAAATCAAGTTTTATAGCATTTTTAATATTTATTAATTATTTACATATTTTTAAAAATCCCATTAAAAATCTATAAAAATCAATATATTTATAGAATATTTCATATTATTTTCGAAAAATACATGAACATTAAAAAGTCAGAAAAATTGCTAAAATGGTATTTTATTGCATATTTCGACGTTTTAGAGCGGTTTGAGTGCTTTTCTACAAAACTCATTTTTAGCTAAAATACTTAGATTATCAAACTTTTAAAAGAATTTCTACTGCAATTGAAATTTATGGGAAAAGTAAGCAAATTTTATGATTTTTTTTTTACTAATATGTATATTTATCTAAAAAAGTTTTCAGAAAATCCTTGAAAATGCTAAATCGTCAAAATGAATAAAATAACGTTTTATAGCATTTTAATATTTATAATTATTTACATATTTTTAAAAATCCATTAAAAATCTATAAAAATCAATATTTTATAGAATATTTCATATTATTTTCAAAAATACATGAAACTAAAAAAGCTCAGAAAATGTGCTAAAATGGTATTTTATTGCATATTTCGACGTTTTAGAGCGGTTTGAGTGCTTTTCTGAAAACTCATTTTTAGCTAAAATACTTAGATTATCAACTTTTAAATAGAATTTCTACTGCAATTGAAATTTATGGGAAAGTAGAAAATTTTATGATTTTCTTTAGGAAGTTACTTATGTATATTTTATCTAAAAATAGTTTTCAGAAAATCCTTGAAAATGCATTGAATCGTCAAAAATGCAATAAAATAACGTTTTATAGCATTTTTAATATTTATAAATTATTTACATATTTTTAAAAATCCCATTAAAAATCTATAAAAATCAATATTAATTTAGAATATTTCATATTATTTTCAAAAATACATGAAACATTAAAAGCTCAGAAAAATTGCTAAAATGGTATTTATTGCATATTTCGACGTTTAGAGCGGTTTGAGTGCTTTTCTGACAAAACTCATTTTTAGCTAAAATACTTAGATTTTCAAACTTTTAAATAGAATTTCTACTGCAATTGAAATTTATGGGAAAAGTAAGCGAAATTTTATTATTTTTTTATATTTTATCTAAAAAATAGTTTTTTTAGAAAATCCTTGAAAATACAATGAATCGTCAAAAAATGCAATAAAATAAGTTTATAGCATTTTTTAATATTTATAGATTATTTACATATTTTTAAAAATCCCATAAAAATCTATAAAAATCAATACTTTTATAGAATATTTCATATTATTTGAAAAAAAATACTTAAAATATTAAAAAGATCAGAAAATTATGCTAAAATGGTATTTTATTGCATATTTCGATGTTTTAGAGCGGTTTGATTGCTTTTCTGGCAAAACTCATTTTTTAGCTAAAATACTTTGATTATCAAACTTTTAAATAAAATTTCTACTGCAATTGAAATTTATGGGAAAAGTAAGCAAAATTTTATGATTTTCTTTTAGGAAGCTTACTCATCAGTGTATTTTATCTAAAAAAAATAGATTTTCAGAAAATCCTTGAAAATGGCTTAAATCGTCAAAAAATGATATAAAATCAAGTTTTATAGCATTTTTTAATATTTATTAATTATTTACATATTTTTAAGAAATCCCATTAAAAATCTTTAAAAATCAATATATTTATAGAATATTTCATATTATTTTCGAAAAATACATGAAACATTAAAAAGCTCAGAAAAATGTGCTAAAATGGTATTTTATTGCATATTTCGACGTTTTAGAGCGGTTTGAGTGCTTTTCTGGCAAAACTCATTTTTTTAGCTAAAATACTTAGATTATCACACTTTTAAAAAGAATTTCTACTGCAATTGAAATTTCTGGGAAAAGTAAGCAAAATTTTATGATTTTCTTTTAGGAAGCTTACTTATAGGTATATTTTATCTAAAAAAATAGTTTTTCAGAAAATCCTTGAAAATGCCTTGAATCGTCAAAAAATGCAATAAAATAACGTTTTATAGCATTTTTGAATATTTATAAATTATTTACATATTTTTAAAAAATCCCAATAAAAATCTATAAAAATCAATATTAATTTAGAATATTTCATATAATTTTCCAAAAATACATGAAACATTAAAAGCTCAGAAAAATGTGCTAAAATGGCATTTTATTGCATATTTCGACGTTTTAGAGCGGTTTGAGTGCTTTTCTGACAAAACTCATTTTTTAGCTAAAATAGAATTTCTACTGCAATTGAAATTTATGGAAAATAAGCGAAATTTTATTATTTTTATATTTTACTAAAAAAATAGTTTTTCAGAAAACTTGAAAATACAATGAATCGTCAAAAATGCAATAAAATAACGATTTATAGCATTTTTGAATATTTATATATTATTTACATATTTTAAAAATCCCATTAAAAATCTATAAAAATCAATACTTTATAGAATATTTCATATTATTTTCAAAATACTTGAAAAATAAAAATCAGAAAATATGCTAAAATGTATTTATTGCATATTTCGACGTTTAGAGCGGTTTGATGTTTTCTGCAAAACTCATTTTTAGCTAAAATCTTAGATTATCAACTTTTAAAAGAATTTCTACTGCAATTGAAATTTATGGGAAAAGTAAGCAAAATTTTATGATTTTCTTTTAGGAAGCTTACTATAGGTGTATTTTATCTAAAAAAATATTTTTCAGAAATCCTGAAAATGCTTAATCGTCAAAAAATGATATAAAATCAGTTTTATAGCATTTTAATATTTATAATTATTTACATATTTTTAAAAATCCCATTAAAAATCTATAAAAATCAATATATTTAGAATATTTCATATTATTTTCAAAATACATGAAACATTAAAAAGCTCAGAAAAATGTGCTAAAATGGTATTTTATTGCATATTTCGACGTTTAGAGCGGTTTAGTGCTTTCTGACAAAACTCATTTTTAGCTAAAATACTTAGATTTTCAAACTTTTAAATAGAATTTCACTGCAATTGAAATTTATGGGAAAAGTAAGCGAAATTTTATATTTTTATATTTTATCTAAAAATAGTTTTTCAGAAAATCCTTGAAAATACATAATCGTCAAAAATGCAATAAAATAAGTTTATAGCATTTTAATATTTATAATTATTTACATATTTTTAAAAATCCCATAAAAATCTATAAAAATCAATATTATAGAATATTTCATATTATTTTCAAAAATACATGAAAATTAAAAGCTCAGAAAATATGCTAAAATGGTATTTTATTGCATATTTCGACGTTTTAGAGCGGTTTGAGTGCTTTTCTGACAAAACTCATTTTTAGCTAAAATACTTAGATTATCAAACTTTTAAATAGAATTTCTACTGCAATTGAAATTTATGGGAAAAGAAGATTAATTTTTTATTATTTTATTTTATCTAAAAATAGTTTTCAGAAAATCCTTGAAAATACATTGAATCGTCAAAAAATGCAATAAAATAACGTTTTATAGCATTTTTGAATATTTATAATTATTTACATATTTTTAAAAATCCCATTAAAAATCTATAAAAATCAATATTTTATAGAATATTTCATATTATTTTCAAAATACTATAAACATTAAAAAGTCAAAAAATTGCTAAAATGGCATTTTATGGCATATTTCGACGTTTTAGAGCGGTTTGAGTGCTTTTCTGACAAAACTCATTTTTAGCTAAAATACTTAGATTTTCAAACTTTTAAATAGAATTTCTACTGCAATTGAAATTTATGGGAAAATAAGCAAAATTTTATGATTTTCTTTTAGAGCTTACTTAAGGTATTTTATCTAAAAAAATAGTTTTTCAGAAAATCCTTGAAAATGGCTTAGAATCGTCAAAAATGCAATAAAATAAGTTTTATAGCATTTTTAATATTTATAATTATTTACATATTTTTAAAAATCCATTAAAAATCTATAAAATCAATATATTTTAGAATATTTCATATTATTTTCGAAAATACATGAAACATTAAAAGCTCAGAAAATGTGCTAAAATGGTATTTATTGCATATTTCGACGTTTTAGAGGGTTTGAGTGCTTTTCTGAAAACTCATTTTTAGCTAAAATACTTAGATTATCACACTTTTAAAAGAATTTCACTGCAATTGAAATTTTGGGAAAAGTAAGCAAATTTTATGATTTTCTTTTGGAAGCTTACTTATAGGTATATTTTATCTAAAAATATGTTTTCAGAAAATCCTTGAAAATCTTGAATCGTCAAAAATGCAATAAAATAACGTTTTATAGCTTTTTTGAATATTTATAAATTATTTACATATTTTTAAAAAATCCCATAAAAATCTATAAAATCAATATAATTTAGAATATTTCATATTATTTTCGAAAATACATGAAACATTAAAAAGCTCAGAAAATGTGCTAAAATGGTATTTATTGCATATTTCGACGTTTTAGAGACGGTTTGAGTGCTTTTCTGGCAAAACTCATTTTTAGCTAAAATACTAGTTTCAACTTTTAAAAAATTCTGCATTGAATTTGAAATCAAATTTATATTTCTTTGGAACTTATAGTTTTTATCTAAAAATAGTTTTCAAAATCTTAAATCAATGTCAAAAAATGCAATAAATAAATTTATAGCATTTTGAATATTTATAATTATTTACATATTTTTAAAAATCCCATTAAAAATCTATAAAAATCAATATTATTTAGAATATTTCATATTATTTTCCAAAAATACATGAAACATTAAAAAGCTCAGAAAAATGTGTAAAATGGTATTTTATTGCATATTTCGACGTTTTAGAGCGGTTTGAGTGCTTTTCTGACAAAACTCATTTTTAGCTAAAATACTTGATTATCAACTTTTAAAAGAATTTCTACTGCAATTGAAATTTATGGGAAAAGTAAGCAAAATTTTATGATTTTCTTTTAGGAAGCTTACTCATAGGTTATTTATCTAAAAAAATATTTTCAGAAAATCCTTGAAAATGCCTTAATCGTCAAAATGCAATAAAATAACGTTTTATAGCATTTTAATATTTATAAATTATTTACATATTTTTAAAAATCCCATTAAAAATCTAAAAAAATCAATATTAATTTAGAATATTTCATATTATTTTCAAAAACTTATAGTTTTTATCAAATAGTTTTCAGAAAATCCTTGAAAATGCCTTAAATCGTCAAAAATGCAATAAAATAACGTTTTATAGCATTTTTAATATTTATAAATTATTTACATATTTTTAAAAATCCCAATAAAAATCTATAAATCAATATTATTTAGAATATTTCATATTATTTTCCAAAAATACATGAAACATTAAAAAGCTCAGAAAAATGTCTAAAATGATTTATGGATATTTCGACGTTTTAGAGCGGTTTGAGTGCTTTTCTGACAAAACTCATTTTTAGCTAAAATACTTAGATTTTCAACTTTTAAATAAATTCTACTGCAATTGAAATTTATGGAAAAGTAGCTGAAAATTTTATTTTAGGAAGCTTATATATATTTTATCTAAAAATAGTTTTCAGAAAATCCTTGAAAATGCTTAATCGTCAAAATGAATAAAATAAGTTTTATAGCATTTTTAAATTTATTATTATTACATATTTTTAAAAATCCCATTAAAAATCTATAAAAATAATATTTTATAGAATATTTCATATATTTTCAAAAATACATGAAACATTAAAATTCAAAAATTGCTAAAATGTATTTATTGCATATTTCGACGTTTAGAGCGGTTTGAGTGCTTTTCTGAAACTCATTTTTAGCTAAAATATAGATTATCAACTTTTAAAAGAATTTCTACTGCAATTGAAATTTATGGGAAAAGTAAGCAAAATTTATGATTTTCTATTAGGAAGCTTACTATAGTTATTTTATCTAAAAAATAGTTTTTCAGAAAATCCTTGAAAATGCCTTAATCGTCAAAAATGCAATAAAATAAGTTTATAGCATTTTTAATATTTATTAATTATTTACATATTTTTAAAAATCCCATTAAAAATCTATAAAATCAATATATTTAGAATATTTCATATTATTTTCAAAAATACATGAAACATTAAAACTCAGAAAATGTCAAAATGATTTATGCATATTTCGACGTTTAGAGCGTTTGGTGTTTTCTGCAAAATCATTTTAGCTAAAATCTTAGATTCAACTTTTAAATAAAATTTCTACTGCAATTGAATTTATGGAAGTAAGAAATATATTTTATTACTAAGATTTTTTCAAAAATTAAATAAAATGAATCTCAAAATGAATAAAATAAGTTATAATTTTAATATTTATATATTTTTACATATTTTAAAAATCCCATTAAAACAAATAATATTTATGAATATTTATATTATTTTCAAAAATACTGAAAATTAAAATCAAAAATGAAAATGTATTTTATTGCATATTTCGACGTTAGAGCGGTTTGAGGTTTTCTGCAAAACTCATTTTTAGTAAAATATGATTATCAACTTTAAAAGAATTTCTAGCAATTGAAATTTTGGAAAAGTAAGCAAAATTTTATGATTTTCTTGAAGTTATATAGTTATTTTATCTAAAATTTTTCAGAAAATCCTTGAAAATGTAATCGTCAAAAATGAATAAAATATTTATAATTTTTGAATATTTATAATATTTATATTTTTAAAAATCCCATAAAAATCTATAAAATCAAATAATTTAGAATATTTATATTATTTTCAAAATACATGAAAATTAAACTAGAAAATGTGCTAAAATGATTTTATTGCATATTTCGACGTTTTAGACGGTTTGAGTGCTTTTCTGCAAAACTCATTTTTAGCTAAAATACTTAGATTATCACACTTTTAAAAAAATTTTACTGCAATTGAAATTTATGGGAAAAGTAAGCAAAATTTATGATTTTCTTTTAGGAAGCTTACTATAGTTATTTTATCTAAAAATAGTTTTTCAGAAAATCCTTGAAATGCCTTAAATCGTCAAAAATGAATAAAATAAGTTTATAGCATTTTTAATATTTATTATTATTTACATATTTTTAAAAATCCCATTAAAATCTATAAAAATCAATATATTATAGAATATTTCATATTATTTTCAAAAATACATGAAACATTAAAAATCAGAAAAATTGCTAAAATTGTATTTATTGCATATTTCGACGTTTAGAGCGGTTTGAGTGCTTTTCTGGCAAAACTCATTTTTAGCTAAAATCTTGATTTCAACTTTTAAAAGAATTTCTGCAATTGAAATTTATGGGAAAAGTAAGCAAAATTTTATGATTTTCTTTTAGGAAGCTTACTCATAGTGTATTTTATCTAAAATAATGTTTTCAGAAAATCCTTGAAAATGCTTAATCGTCAAAAATGCAATAAAATAAGTTTTATAGCATTTTATATTTATAATTATTTACATATTTTTAAAAATCCCATTAAAAATCTATAAAAATCAATATTTTATAGAATATTTCATATATTTTCAAAAATACATGAAACATTAAAAGCTCAGAAAATATGCTAAAATGGATTTATTGCATATTTCGACGTTTTAGAGGTTTGAGTGCTTTTCTGGCAAAACTCATTTTTAGCTAAAATACTTAGATTTCACACTTTTAAATAGAATTTTACTGCAATTGAAATTTATGGAAAAGTAAGCAAAATTTTATGATTTTCTTAGCTTACTATAGTATTTTATTAAAAAAATAGTTTTTCAGAAAATCCTTGAAAATGCCTTGAATCTCTGCAATTGAAATTTATGGGAAAAGTAAGCAAATTTTATGATTTTCTTTAGAAGCTTACTCATAGGTGTATTTTACTAAAAAATAGTTTTCAGAAAATCCTTGAAAATGCCTAAATCGTCAAAAATGATATAAAATCAAGTTTTATAGCATTTTTTAATATTTATTAATTATTTACATATTTTTAAAAAATCCCATTAAAAATCTATAAAAATCAATATATTTATAGAATATTTCATATTATTTTCCAAAAATACATGAAACATTAAAAAGCTCAGAAAAATGTGATAAAAATGTTTTAGAGCGGTTTGAGTGCTTTTCTGACAAAACTCATTTTCTAGCTAAAATACTTAGATTTTTCAAACTTTTAAATAGAATTTCTACTGCAATTGAAATTTATAGGAAAAGTAAGCGAAATTTTATTATTTATATGTTTTACCTAAAAAAATAGTTTTTTTCAGAAAATCCTTGAAAATACAATGAATCGTCAAAAAATCCAATAAAATAACGATTTATAGCATTTTTGAATATTTATATATTATTTACATATTTTTAAAATCCCATTAAAAATCTATAAAAATCAATATTATTATAGAATATTTCATATTATTTTTTAAAAAATACTTGAAATATTAAAAAGCTCAGAAAAATGTGCAAAAATGGTATTTTATTGCATATATCGACGTTTTAGAGCGGTTGAGTGCTTTTCTGGCAAAACTCATTTTTTAGCTAAAATTCTTAGATTATCACACTTTTAAAAAGAATTTCTACTGCAATTGAAATTTATGGGAAAAGTAAGCAAAATTTTATGATTTTCTTTTAGGAAGCTTACTCATAGGTGTATTTTATCTAAAAAAAAATAATTTTTCAGAAAATCCTTGAAAATGGCTTAAATCGTCTAAAAATGCAATAAAATAAAGCTTTATAGCATTTTTAATTTTATAAATTATTTACATATTTTTAAAAAATCCCATTAAAAATCTATAAAAATCAATATATTTTAGAATATTTCATATTATTTTCGAAAATACATGAAACATTAAAAATCTCAGAAAATGTGCTAAAATCGTATTTATTGCATATTTCGACGTTTTAGAGCGGTTTGAGTGTTTTCTGGCAAAACTCATTTTTAGCAAAAATACTTAATTTTCACACTTTTAAATAAATTTCACTGCAATTGAAATTTATGGGAAAAGTAAGCAAATTTTATGATTTTCTTTAAGGCTTACTCATAGATATATTTTATCTAAAAATATTTTTCAGAAAATCCTTGAAAATGCCTTAATCGTCAAAAATGCAATAAAATAACGTTTTATAGCATTTTGAATATTTATAAATTATTACATATTTTTAAAAATCCCATTAAAATCTATAAAATCAACATTTATTTAGAATATTTCATTATTTTCGAAATATACATGAAACATTAAAAGCTCAGAAAATTGCTAAAATCGATTGTATTGCATATTTCGACGTTTTGGGTTTGAGTCTTTCGCAAAACTCATTTTAGCTAAAATACTTACATTTTCACACTTTTAAATAGAATTTACTGCAATTGAAATTTATGGGAAAAGTAAGCAAAATTTTAAAATTTCTTTTAGGAAGCTTACTCATAGGTATATTTTATCTAAAAAAATAGTTTTCAGAAAATCTTGAAAAGCCTTAAATCGTCAAAAATGCAATAAAATCAAGTTTTATAGCATTTTGAAAATATATTATTTATTTACATATTTTTAAAAATCCCATTAAAATCTATAAAAATCAACATTTTTATGGAATATTTCATATTATTTTCGAAATCTACATGAAACATTAAAAGCTCAGAAAAATTTGCTAAAATCGTATTTTATTGCAATATTTCGACGTTTAGAGCGGTTTGAGTGTGTTTCTGGCAAAACTCATTTTAGCTAAAAATGAGTTTTGTCAGACATTAAAAACTACTATAATTAGTCGAAAATAATCCATAAAATATTGATTTTTATAGATTTTTAATGGGATTTTTTAAAATATGTAAATAATTATAAATATTCAAAAATGCTATAAAACGTTATTTTATTGCATTTTTGACGATTAAGGCATTTTCAGGATTTTCTGAAAACTATTTTTTTAGATAAATATACTATAAGTAAGCTTCCTAAAAGAAAATCATAAAATTTTGCTTATTTTCCCATAAATTTCAATTGCAGTAGAAATTCTATTTAAAAGTGTGAAAATATATTTTGCTAAAAATGAGTTTTGCAGAAAACACTCAAACTATGAAATATTCTATAAAAATGTTGATTTTTATAGATTTTTAATGGGATTTTTTAAAAATATGTATATAATTAATATATATTCAAAAATGCTATAAAACTTGATTTTATTGCATTTTTTGACGATTTAAGGCATTTTCAAGGATTTTCTGAAAACTATTTTTTTTAGATAAAATATACCTATGAGTAAGGTTCTTAAAAGAAAATCATAAAATTTTGCTTACTTTTCCCATAAATTTCAATTGGAGTAGAAATTATATTTAAAAGTGTGAAAATGTAAGTATTTTAGCTAAAAAATGAGTTTTGCCAGAAAAGAACTCAAACCTCTCTAAAACGTCGAAATATGCAATACAATACGATTTTAGCACATTTTTCTGAGCTTTTTAATGTTTCATGTATTTTTCGAAAATAATATGAAATATTCTATAAAATTTTGATTTTTATAGATTTTTAATGGGATTTTTTAAAAATTTGTAAGTAATTTATAAATATTCAAAAATGCTATAAAACTATACTTTATTGCATTTTTTGACGATTCAAGGCATTTTCACGGATTTTCTGAAAAACTATTTTTTTTAGATAACATATACGTATAAGTAAGCTTCCTAAAAGAAAATCATAAAATTTTGCTTACTTTTCCCATAAATTTTAATTGCAGTAGAAATTCTATTTAAAAGTGTGAAAATGTAAGTATTTTAGCTAAAAAATGAGTTTTGTCAGAAAAGCATCAAACCGCTCTAAAACGTCGAAATATGCCATAAAATGCGATTTTAGCACATTTTTCTGAGCTTTTTAATATTTCATGTATTTTCGAAAATAATATGAAATATTCTATAAAATATTGATTTTTATAGATTTTTAATGGGATTTTTAAAAATATGTAAATAATTTATATATATTCAAAATGCTATAAAACGTTATTTTATTGCATTTTTGACGATTCAAGACATTTCCACGGATTTTCTGGAAAACTATTTTTTAGATAAAATATACCTATGAGTAAGCTTCTAAAAAATCATAAAATTTTGCTTACTTTTCCCATAAATTTCAATTTCAGTAGAAATTAATTTAAAAGTGTGAAAATGTAATACTTAGATTTTCACACTTTTAAATTGAATTTCACTGCAATGAAATTATGGGAAAATACAAAATTTATGATTTCTTTAGAAGCTTTCATAGGTATATTTATCTAAAAAATAGTTTTTCAGAAAATCAAATCTTGAATCTCAAAAAATGCAATAAAATATCTTTTATAGCATATTTTAAAAATCCCATTAAAATCTATAAAAATCAATATTTTTATAAAATATTTCATATTATTTTCGAAAATCATGAAATATTAAAAAGTTCAGAAAATTTGCTAAAATCGTATTTTATTGCATATTTCGACGATTAGAGCTTTAGTGTTTTCTGAAAACTATTTTTAGTAAAATATAGATTTTACACTTTAAATAGAATTTCTACTGCAATTAAATTTATAAAAGTAGCAAAATTTATCATTTTCTTTTAAAGCTTATTATAGGTATATATTATCCAAAAATAGTTTTTCAGAAAATCCTGAAATGCCTTAAATCGTCAAAATGCAATAAAATCAGTTTTTAGCATTTTTGAATATTTATTAATGTTTTCATATTTTAAAAATCCATTAAAATCTATAAAAATCATATTTTTAGAAATTATTTCATATTATTTTCGAAAATATGAAATATTAAAAATCATAAAATTGCTAAAATCGTATTTTATTGCATATTTCGACGTTTAGAGCGGTTTGAGTGCTTTTCTGAAAACCATTTTTGCTAAATATGATTTTCACACTTTAAATAAATTTCTACTGCAGAAATTATGGAAAAGTAAGCAAAATTTATGATTTTCTTTAGGAAGCTTACTCATAGGTATATTTATCTAAAATAGTTTTCAGAAAATCCTTGAAAATGCCTTAAATCGTCAAAAATGCAATAAAATCAAGTTTTATAGCTTTTTGAATATTTATTAATTATTTACATATTTTTAAAAATCCCATTAAAATCTATAAAATCAAATTTTATAAAATATTTCATATTATTTTCGAAAAATACATGAAATATTAAAAATCGAAAAATGCTAAAATCGATTTTATTGCATATTTCGACGTTTTAGAGCGGTTTGATGCTTTTCTGAAAACTCATTTTTAGCTAAAATACTAGATTTTCACACTTTTAAATTGAATTTCTACTGAATTAAATTTATGGGAAAAGTAAGCAAAATTTTATATTTTCTTTTGGAAGCTTCTCTCATAGTATATTTTATCTAAAAATAGTTTTCACAAAATCATGAAAATGCCTTAAATCGTCAAAAATGCAATAAAAAATTTTATACATTTTGAATATTTATTAATTATTTACATATTTTTAAAAATCCATTAAAAATCTAAAAATCAATATTTTTATAAATATTTCATATTATTTTCAAAATACATGAAAATTAAAAAGCTCAGAAAATGTCTTAAAATCTATTTTTATGCATATTTCGACGTTTTAGAGCGGTTTGAGTGCTTTTCTGCAAAACTCATTTTAGCTAAAATACTAGATTTTCACACTTTTAAATAAAATTGCATATTTCGACGTTTTAGAGCGGTTTGATGCTTTTCTGAAAAACTATTTTTAGCTAAAATATTAGATTTTCACACTTTTAAATGAATTTCTACTGCAATTGAAATTTATGGAAAAGTAAGCAAAATTTTATGATTTTTCTTTGGAAGCTTTCTCATAGGTATATTTTATCTAAAAAATAGTTTTTCAGAAAATCCTGAAAATCTTAATCGTCAAAAATGCAATAAAATAAGTTTTATAGCATTTTTAATATTTATTAATTATTTACATATTTTTAAAAATCCCATTAAAATCTATAAAAATCAATATTTTTATAGAATATTTCATTTATTTTCGAAAATACATGAAATATTAAAAGTTCAGAAAATTGCTAAAATCGTATTTTATTGCATATTTCGACGTTTTAGACGGTTTGAGTGCTTTTCTGGCAAAACTCATTTTCAGCTAAAATACTTAGATTTTCACACTTTTAAATAGAATTTCTACTGCAATTGAAATTTATGGGAAAAGTAAGCAAAATTTTATCATTTTCTTTAGGAAGCTTATTATAGGTATATTTTATCCAAAAAAAGTTTTCAGAAAATCCTTTAAAATCCTTAAATCGTCAAAAATGCAATAAAATCAAGTTTTATAGCACTTTTAAATATTTATTAATTATTTGCATATTTTTAAAAATCCACTAAAAATCTATAAAAATCAATATTTTTATAAATATTTCATATTATTTTCGAAATACATGAAATATTAAAAAGTTCAGAAAATTCTAAAATCGTATTTATTGCATATTTCGACGTTTTAAGAGTTTGCTTTTCTGCAATTGAAAATTTATAGATTAAATGTACGAAGAAATTTATGAAATGATTTTCCTTTTTAGGAAGCTTACTCATAGGTATATTTTATCTAAAAAATGTTTTAACAAATCATTGAAAATGCACTTTAATCGTCAAAAAATGCAATAAAATCAATTTTATAGCATTTTGAATATTTATTAATTATTTACATATTTTTAAAAAATCCCATTAAAAATCTATAAAAATCAATATTTTTATAAATATTTCATATTATTTTCGAAAATACATGAAACATTAAAAAGCTCAGAAAAATGTGCTAAAATCGATTTTATGTATTTCGACGTTTTAGAGTGGTTTGAGTGCTTTTCTGAAAAACTCATTTTTAGCTAAATATAGATTTTACTTAATTGAATTCTGCAATGAAATTTATGGGAAAAGTAAGCAAAATTTTATGATTTTCTTTTAGGAAGCTTACTCATAGGTATATTTTATCTAAAAATAGTTTTCAGAAAATCCTGAAAATGCTTAAATCGTCAAAAAATGCAATAAAATCAAGTTTTATAGCATTTTGAATATTTATTATTATTTACATATTTTTAAAAATCCATTAAAAATCTATAAAATCAATATTTTTATAGAATATTTCATATTATTTTCGAAAATACATGAAACATTAAAAAGCTCAGAAAAATGTGCTAAAATCGATTTTATTGCATATTTCGACGTTTTAGAGGGTTTGAGTGCTTTTCTGGAAAACTCATTTTCAGCTAAAATCTTAGATTTTCACACTTTTAAATAGAATTTCTACTGCAATTGAAATTTATGGGAAAAGTAAGCAAATTTTATGATTTTCTTTTAGGAAGCTTCTCATGGTATATTTTATCTAAAAAATAGTTTTCAGAAAATCCTTGAAAATGCTTAATCGTCAAAAATGCAATAAAATCAAGTTTTATAGCATTTTGAATATTATTAATTATTTACATATTTTTAAAAAATCCCATTAAAAATCTATAAAAATCAATATTTTTATAAAATATTTCATATTATTTTCGAAAATACATGAAACATTAAAAAGCTCAGAAAATGTGCTAAAATCGATTTTATTGCATATTTCGACGTTTTAGAGCGGTTTGAGTGCTTTTCTGGCAAAACTCATTTTTAGCTAAAATACTTAGATTTTCACACTTTTAAATAGAATTTCTACTGCAATTGAAATTTATGGGAAAAGTAAGCAAAATTTTATGATTTTCTTTTAGGAAGCTTACTCAAGTATATTTTATCTAAAAAAATAGTTTTCAGAAAATCCTTGAAAATCCTTAATCGTCAAAATGCAATAAAATAAGTTTTATAGCATAAAATTTTTAATATTAATCATTAAAATCTATAAATAATATTTTTATAAATATTCATTTATTTTCGAAATAATGAAACATTAAAACTAGAAAAATTAAAATCGATTTTATGCATATTTCGACGTTTTAGACGGTTTGATGCTTTTCTGCAAAACTCATTTTTAGCTAAAATACTTAGATTTTCACACTTTTAAATAAATTTCCTGCAATTGAAATTTATGGAAAAGTAAAAAATTTTATGATTTCTTTTAGGAAGCTTACTCATAGTATATTTTATCTAAAAAATAGTTTTCAGAAAATCCTTGAAAATGCCTTAAATCGTCAAAAATGCAATAAAATCAGTTTATAGCATTTTTGAATATTTATTAATTATTTACATATTTTTAAAAATCCCATTAAAAATCTATAATAAAAGCTCAGAAAAATGTGCTAAAATCGTATTTTATTGCATATTTCGATGTTTTAGAGTGGTTTGAGTGCTTTTCTGCAAAACTCATTTTTCAGCTAAAATACTTAGATTTTCACACTTTTAAATAGAATTTCTACTGCAATTGAAATTTATGGAAAAGTAACAAAATTTTATGATTTTCTTTTAGGAAGCTTACTCATAGGTATATTTTATCAAAAAATAGTTTTCAAAAATCTGAAAATGCCTTAAATCGTCAAAAAATGCAATAAAATCAAGTTTTATAGCATTTTTGAATATTTATTAATTATTTACATATTTTTAAAAATCCATTAAAAATCTATAAAAATCAATATTTTTATAGAATATTTCATATTATTTTCGAAAAATACATGAAACATTAAAAAGCTCAGAAAAATGTGCTAAAATCGTATTTTATTGCATATTTCGACGTTTTAGAGCGGTTTGAGTGCTTTTCTGGCAAAACTCATTTTTTAGCTAAAATACTTAGATTTTCACACTTTTAAATAAAATTTCTACTGCAATTGAAATTTATGGGAAAAGTAAGCAAAATTTTATGATTTTCTTTTAGGAAGCTTACTCATAGGTATATTTTATCTAAAAAATAGTTTTCAGAAAATCCTTGAAAATGCCTTAAATCGTCAAAAAATGCAATAAAATCAAGTTTTATAGCATTTTGAATATTTATTAATTATTTACATATTTTTAAAAATCCATTAAAAATCTATAAAAATCAATATTTTATAGAATATTTCATATTATTTTCGAAAATACATGAAACATACTCAGAAATGTGCTAAAATCGTATTTTATTGCATATTTCGACGTTTTAGAGCGGTTTGAGTGCTTTCTGAAAACTCATTTTCAGCTAAAATACTTAGATTTTCACACTTTTAAATAAATTTCTACTGCAATTGATTATGGGAAAAGTAAGCAAAATTTTATATTTTCTTTTAGGAAGCTTACTCAAGTATATTTTATCTAAAATAGTTTTTCAAAAATCCTGAAAATGCCTAAATCGTCAAAAAATGCAATAAAATCAGTTTTAGCATTTTGAATATTATTATTATTTACATATTTTTAAAATCCATTAAATCTATAAAAATCATATTTTTAAATATTTCATTTATTTTCAAAATCATGAAACATAAAGCTCAAAAAATGTGCTAAAATCTATTTTATTGCATATTTCGACGTTTTAGAGCGGTTTGAGTGCTTTTCTGAAAACTCATTTTAGCTAAAATACTTAGATTTTCACACTTTTAAATAAATTTCTACTGCAATTGAAATTTATGGGAAAAGTAAGCAAAATTTTATATTTTCTTTTAGGAAGCTTACTCATGTATATTTTATCTAAAAAATAGTTTTCAAAAATCCTTGAAAATGCCTTAAATCGTCAAAAATGCAATAAAATCAAGTTTTATAGCATTTTTGAATATTTATTAATTATTTAATATTTTAAAAATCCCATTAAAATCTATAAAAATCAATATTTTAAAAATATTTCATATTATTTTCGAAAATAATGAAACATAAACAGAAAAAGTCTAAAATCGATTTTATTGCATATTTCGACGTTTTAGAGCGGTTTGAGTGCTTTTCTGGCAAAACTCTTTTTAGCTAAAATACTTAATTTTCACACTTTTAAATAAATTTTACTGCAATTGAAATTTATGGGAAAAGTAAGCAAAATTTTATGATTTTCTTTTAGGAAGCTTACTCAAGGTATATTTTATCTAAAAATAGTTTTTCAGAAAATCATGAAAATCTAAATCGTCAAAAAATGCAATAAAATCAGTTTATAGCATTTTGAATATTTATTAATTATTTACATATTTTTAAAAATCATTAAAAATCTATAAAAATCAATTTTTATAAATTTCATATTTTTCGAAATATGAAAAGTCAGAAAAATTGCAAAATCGATTTTATGGCATATTTCGACGTTTTAGAGCGGTTTGAGTGCTTTTCTGACAAAACTCATTTTTAGCTAAAATACTTAGATTTTCACACTTTTAAATAAATTTCTACTGCAATTGAAATTTATAGGAAAAGTAAGCAAAATTTTATGATTTTCTTTTAGGAAGCTTTCTCATAGGTATATTTTATCTAAAAAATATTTTCAGAAAATCATTGAAAATGCCTTAATCGTCAAAAATGCAATAAAATCAAGTTTTATAGCATTTTTGAATATTTATTAATTATTTACATATTTTAAAAATCCCATTAAAAATCTATAAAAATCAATATTTTTAAAATATTTCATATTATTTTCGAAAAATACATGAAATATTAAAAAAGAAAAATGTTCTAAAATCGTATTTTATTGCATATTTCGACGTTTTAGAGCGGTTTGAGTGCTTTTCTGGCAAAACTCATTTTTCAGCTAAAATACTTAGATTTTCACACTTTTAAATAGAATTTCTACTGCAATTGAAATTTATGGGAAAAGTAAGAAAATTTTATGATTTTCTTTTAGGAAGCTTACTCATATGTATATTTTATCTAAAAAAATAGTTTTTCAGAAAATCTTGAAAATGCCTTAAATCGTCAAAAAAATGCAATAAAATCAAGTTTTATAGCATTTTTGAATATTTATTAATTATTTACATATTTTTAAAAAATCCCATTAAAAATCTATAAAAATCAATATTTTTATAAAATATTTCATATTATTTTCGAAAAATACATGAAACATTAAAAAGCTCAGAAAAATGTGCTAAAATCGTATTTTATTGCATATTTCGACGTTTTAGAGCGGTTTGAGTGCTTTTCTGGAAAAACTCATTTTTCAGCTAAAATACTTAGATTTTCACACTTTTAAATAGAATTTCTACTGCAATTGAAATTTATGGAAAAGTAACAAAATTTTATATTTTCTTTTAGGAAGCTTCTTATAGGTATATTTTATCAAAAAATAGTTTTCAGAAAATCCTCTGAAAATGCCTTAAATCGTCAAAAAATGCAATAAATATCAGTTTTATAGCATTTTGAATATTATAATTATTTACATATTTTTAAAAAATCCATTAAAAATCTATAAAAATCAATATTTTTATAAATATTTCATATTATTTTCGAAAAATACATGAAACATTAAAAGTTCAGAAAATGTGCTAAAATCGTATTTTATTGCATATTTCGACGTTTTAGAGCGGTTTGAGTGCTTTTCTGGCAAAACTCATTTTTTAGCTAAAATACTTAGATTTTCACACTTTTAAATAGAATTTCTACTGCAATTGAAATTTATGGGAAAAGTAAGCAAAATTTTATAATTTTCTTTTAGGAAGCTTACTCATATGTATATTTTATCTAAAAAAATAGTTTTTCACAAAATCCTTGAAAATGCCTTAAATCGTCAAAAAATGCAATAAAATCAAGTTTTATAGCATTTTTTAATATTTATTAATTATTTACATATTTTTAAAAAATCCCATTAAAAATCTATAAAAATCAATATTTTTATAGAATATTTCATATTATTTTCGAAAAATACATGAAACATTAAAAAGCTCAGAAAAATGTGCTAAAATCGTATTTTATTGCATATTTCGACGTTTAGAGCGGTTTGAGTGCTTTTCTGGCAAAACTCCTTTTTCAGCTAAAATACTTAGATTTTCACACTTTTAAATAGAATTTCTACTGCAATTGAAATTTATGGGAAAAGTAAGCAAAATTTTATCATTTTCTTTTAGGAAGCTTACTTATAGATATATTTTATCCAAAAAAATAGTTTTTCAGAAAATCCCTGAAAATGCCTTAAATCGTCAAAAAATGCAATAAAATCAAGTTTTATAGCATATTTCAATATTTATTAATTATTTACATATTTTTAAAAAATCATTAAAAATCTATAAAAATCAATATTTTTATAGAATATTTCATATTATTTTCGAAAAATACATGAAACATTAAAAAGCTCAGAAAAATGTGCTAAAATCGTATTTTATTGCATATTTCGACGTTTTAGAGCGGTTTGAGTGCTTTTCTGGCAAAACTCATTTTTCAGCTAAAATACTTAGATTTTCACACTTTAAATAGAATTTCTACTGCAATTGAAATTTATGGGAAAAGTAAGAAAATTTTATGATTTTCTTTTAGGAAGCTTACTCATAGTATATTTTATCTAAAAATGTTTTCAAAAATCCTGAAAATGCCTTAAATCGTCAAAAATGCAATAAAATCAAGTTTTATAGCATTTTGAATATTTATTAATTATTTACATATTTTTAAAAATCATTAAAAATCTATAAAACAATATTTATAATATTTCATATATTTCGAAAATCATAAAATAAAATCAAAAATTGCTAAAATCATTTATATTTTCGATTTAAGTTTAGCTTCGAAAAATTTCTAAAATATTTAGATTTTCACTTTTAGAATTTCACTGCAATGAAATTTATGGGAAAAGTAAGCAAAATTTTATGATTTTCTTTAGAGCTTACTCAAGGTATATTTTATCTAAAAATAGTTTTCACAAAATCTTGAAAATGCCTTAATCGTCAAAATGCAATAAAATCAAGTTTTATAGCATTTTGAATATTTAATAATTATTTACATATTTTTAAAAATCCCATTAAAATCTATAAAAATCAATATTTTAAAATATTTCATATTATTTTCGAAAATACATGAAACATTAAAGCTCAGAAAATGTTAAATGTATTTTTGCATATTTGACGTTTAGAGCGGTTTGAGTGCTTTTCTGGCAAAACTCCTTTTAGCTAAAACTAGATTTTCACACTTTTAAATAGAATTTCTACTGCAATTGAAATTTATGGAAAAGTAAGCAAAATTTATATTTTCTTTTAGAACTTACTTATAGGTATATTTTATCAAAAAAGTTTTAGAAAATCCTTGAAAATGCCTTAAATCGTCAAAAATGCAATAAAATCAAGTTTTATACATTTTAATATTTATTAATT
Organism: Cherax destructor; assembly: GCA_009830355.1. NCBI lineage: Eukaryota > Metazoa > Arthropoda > Malacostraca > Decapoda > Parastacidae > Cherax > Cherax destructor. The sequence goes on along the minus strand of WNWK01028195.1, from coordinate 4,683 downwards.
ATTTACATATTTTTAAAAATCCATTAAAAATCTATAAAATCAATATTTTATAGAATATTTCATATTATTTTCGAAAATACATGAAACATTAAAAGCTCAGAAAATGTGCTAAAATCGTATTTTATTGCATATTTCGACGTTTTAGAGGGTTTGAGTGCTTTTCTGGCAAAACTCATTTTTAGCTAAAATACTTAATTTTCACACTTTTAAATAAATTTCTACTGCAATTGAAATTTATGGGAAAAGTAAGCAAATTTTATGATTTTCTTTTAGGAAGCTTACTCAAGGTATATTTTATCTAAAAATAGTTTTTCGAAAATCCTTGAAAATGCTAATCGTCAAAAATGCAATAAAATCAAGTTTATAGCATTTTAATATTTATTAATTATTTACATATTTTAAAAATCCCATTAAAATCTATAAAAATCAATATTTTTATAGAATATTTCATATTATTTTCGAAAATACATGAAACATTAAAAAGCTCAGAAAAATGTGCTAAAATCGATTTTATTGCATATTTCGACGTTTTAGAGGGTTTGAGTGCTTTTCTGGAAAACTCATTTTTCAGCTAAAATAAATACTTAGATTTTCACACTTTTAAATAGAATTTCTACTGCAATTGAAATTTATGGGAAAAGTAAGCAAAATTTTATGATTTTCTTTTGGAAGCTTACTCATAGTATATTTTATCTAAAAATAGTTTTTCAAAAATCCTTGAAAATGCCTTAAATCGTCAAAAATGCAATAAAATCAAGTTTTATAGCATTTTGAATATTTATTAATTATTTACATTTTTTTAAAAATCCCATTAAAAATCTATAAAAATCAATATTTTTAAAATATTTCATATTATTTTCGAAAAATACATGAAACATTAAAAACTCAGAAAAATGTGCTAAAATCGTATTTTTTGCATATTTCGACGTTTTAGAGCGGTTTGAGTGCTTTTCTGCAAAACTCATTTTTAGCTAAAATACTTAGATTTTCACACTTTTAAATAGAATTTCTACTCAATTGAAATTTATGGGAAAAGTAAGCAAAATTTTATGATTTTCTTTTAGGAACTTACTCATATGTATATTTTATCTAAAAAATAGTTTTCACAAAATCCTTGAAAATGCCTTAAATCGTCAAAAATGCAATAAAATCAAGTTTTATAGCATTTTTAATATTTATTAATTATTTACATATTTTTAAAAAATCCCATTAAAAATCTATAAAAATCAATATTTTATAAAATATTTCATATTATTCGAAAAATACATGAAACATTAAAAAGCTCAGAAAAATGTGCTAAAATCGTATTTTATTGCATATTTCGACGTTTTAGAGCGGTTTGAGTGCTTTTCTGGAAAACTCATTTTAGCTAAAATACTTAGATTTTCACACTTTTAAATAGAATTTCTGACATGAAATTTATGGGAAAAGTAAGCAAAATTTTATGATTTTCTTTTAGGAAGCTTCTATATGTATATTTTATCTAAAAAAATAGTTTTTCAGAAAATCCTTGAAAATGCCTTAAATCGTCAAAAATGCAATAAAATCAAGTTTTATAGCATTTTTAATATTTATTAATTATTTACATATTTTTAAAAATCCATTAAAAATCTATAAAAATCAATATTTTTATAGAATATTTCATATTATTTTCGAAAATACATGAAACATTAAAAGCTCAGAAAAATGTGCTAAAATCGTATTTTATTGCATATTTCGACGTTTTAGAGGGTTTGAGTGCTTTTCTGGAAAACTCATTTTCAGCTAAAATACTTAGATTTTCACACTTTTAAATAGAATTTCTAGCAATTGAAATTTATGGGAAAAGTAAGCAAATTTTATGATTTTCTTTTAGGAAGCTTACTCATAGGTATATTTTATCTAAAAAATATTTTTTCACAAAACCCTTGAAAATGCCTTAAATCGTCAAAATATGCAATAAAATCAAGTTTTATAGCATTTTAATATTTATTAATTATTTACATATTTTTAAAAATCCCATTAAAAATCTATAAAAATCAATATTTTTATAGAATATTTCATATTATTTTCGAAAAATACATGAAACATTAAAAGCTCAGAAAATGTGCTAAAATCGTATTTTATTGCATATTTCGACGTTTAGAGCGGTTTGAGTGCTTTCTGGAAAACTCATTTTTAGCTAAAATACTTAGATTTTCACACTTTTAAATAGAATTTCTACTGCAATTGAAATTTATGGAAAAGTAAGCAAAATTTTATGATTTTCTTTTAGGAAGCTTACTCATAGGTATATTTTATCTAAAAATAGTTTTTCAGAAAATCCTGAAAATGCCTTAAATCGTCAAAAATGCAATAAAATAGTTTATAGCATTTTTGAATATTTATTAATTATTTACATATTTTTAAAAAATCCATTAAAATCTATAAAAATCAATATTTTATAAAATATTTCATATTATTTTCGAAAAATACATGAAACATTAAAAAGCTCAGAAAAATTGCTAAAATCGTATTTTATTGCATATTTCGACGTTTTAGAGCGGTTTGAGTGCTTTTCTGGACAAAACTCATTTTAGCTAAAATACTTAGATTTTCACACTTTTAAATAGAATTTCTACTGCAATTGAAATTTATGGGAAAAGTAAGCAAAATTTTATGATTTTCTTTTAGGAAGCTTACTCATAGGTATATTTTATCTAAAAAATAGTTTTTCAGAAAATCCTTGAAAATGCCTTAAATCGTCAAAAATGCAATAAAATCAAGTTTTATAGCATTTTTAATATTATTAATTATTTACATATTTTTAAAAAATCCCATTAAAAATCTATAAAAATCAATATTTTTATAAATATTTCATATTATTTTCGAAAAATACATGAAACATTAAAAACTCAGAAAAATGTTAAAATCGATTTTATGCATTTTGAGTTTAAGTATTTTCTGGAAAACTTATTTTCACTAAAATACTAGATTTTCACACTTTAAATAGAATTTCACTGCAATTGAAATTTATGGAAAAGTAGAAATTTTATTTTTTTAAACTTACTATAGTATTTTTATAAAATAGTTTTAAAATCCTTGAAATGCCTTAAATCGTCAAATACAATAACGTTTTATAGTTTTGAATATTTATTAATTATTTACATATTTTTAAAAATCCCATAAAAATCTATAAAAATCAATATTTTTAAAATATTTCATATTATTTCGAAAATAATAAACATTAAAAACTCAGAAAAATGTGCTAAAATCGATTTTATTGCATATTTCGACGTTTTAGGGTTTGAGTGCTTTTCTGAAAACTCATTTTCAGCTAAATCTTAGATTTTCACACTTTTAAATAGAATTTCTACTGCAATTGAAATTATGGGAAAAGTAAGCAAAATTTTATGATTTTCTTTTAGAGCTTTCATAGGTATATTTTATCTAAAAATAGTTTTTCAGAAAATCTGAAAATGCCTTAATCGTCAAAATGCAATAAAATGTTTTATAGCATTTTGAATATTTATTAATTATTTACATATTTTTAAAAATCCATTAAAATCTATAAAATCAATATTTTAAAATTATTTATTTTCGAAAATACATGAAAATTAAAAGCTCAGAAAAATTGCTAAAATCGTATTTTATTGCATATTTCGACGTTTTAGAGCGGTTTGAGTGCTTTCTAAAAAACTATTTTTAGCTAAAATACTTAGATTTTCACACTTTAAATAATTTCTATAATTGAAATTTATGGAAAATAAAAAATTTATGATTTTCTTTGAAGATTCTCAGGTATATTTTATCTAAAAATAGTTTTAGAAAATCCTTGAAAATGCTTAAATCGTCAAAAATGCAAAAATCAAGTTTTATAGCATTTTATTTATTAATTATTTACATATTTTTAAAAATCCATTAAAAATTATAAAAATAAATTTATAGAATATTTCTATTATTTTCGAAAATACATGAAACATTAAACAAATTAAAATCGTATTTTTGCATATTTCGACGTTTTAGAGGTTTGTGCTTTTCTCAAAACTATTTTCAGTAAAATCTTAGATTTTCACACTTTTAAATAAATTTCTACGCAATTGAAATTTATGGGAAAAGTAGCAAATTTTATGATTTTCTTAGAAGCTTTCATATATTTTATTAAAAATAGTTTTACAAAATCCTTGAAAATGCTTAAATCATAAAATGCAATAAAATCAGTTTTATAGCATTTTATATTTATTAATTATTTACATATTTTTAAAAATCCAAAAAAATCTATAAAATCAATATTTTTATAAATATTCATATTATTTTCGAAAAATAATGAAACATAAAAACTCAGAAAATGTGCTAAAATCGTATTTATTGCATATTTGAGTTTTAAGCGTTTAGTGCTTTTCTGGCAAAATCATTTTCAGCTAAAATACTTAGATTTTCACACTTTAAATAGAATTTCTACTAATTGAAATTTATGGAAAAGTAAGCAAAATTTTATGATTTTCTTTAGAACTTACTCATAGGTATATTTTATCTAAAAAATAGTTTTCAAAAATCCTGAAATGCCTTAAATCGTAAAAATGCAATAAATAGTTTATAGCATTTTTAATATTTATTAATTATTTACATATTTTAAAAAATCCCATTAAAATCTATAAAAATCAAATTTTATAAATATTCATATATTTTCGAAAAATATGAAAATTAAAAAGTCGAAAATTTAAA
>WNWK01028194.1:0-25616 GCA_009830355.1 Cherax destructor | reverse complement strand
AAAAGAAAATACTTTCATCATCATTCAACACTTTCACCTCACTCATACATAATCACTGTCTTTGGAGAGGCGCTCAGATACGACAGTTTAGAAAGTCCCTCCAAACTGCCAATATCCCAAACCCCTCCTTTAAAGTGCAGGCATTGTACTTCCCATTTCCAGGACTCAAGTCCGGCTAACCGGAAAGATGATGTTGGCGACTGTAAGCTGGAACTGGTGTCCATCAGTAAACTGAAGATGACTTCCACAACTCACCTAACAACACTCCTGTTATCTTATGGTATTACTTTTCTCACTATACAGTACTGTATTTGATTTTCCTGAGCATGGAAGGTGACACTCTCTTCCTTTCCCTAGCAGTTGGTTTATTGGGTTTAAAGCCTATTAACCTGATGAAGGCCATTATTCTGAAATTGCATGTCACATGTCTAGAGATTTTATTACAGTAATTAAAAATGTATCAAAATAAATCTATACCAAAAAAATATAATGCATTTTCATGCAGAGCACAGTTGAACTCCCCAAAAATTTCATGGTTAGGCTTCCAGAGGTCTTTAGAGAATTCTGAATTGATAAATATTTTACAACTAAAATCTGTTCATATACATGTACCAAATTTTGATTCAAGTTTTTGCTTGTTCTGTGTTTCTGAGACCATATCTCTTTAAATATTGCTTGATGTGACTGATTTTTATATTCATAAACAGAATTCCAAAACACAATGAGAAATTTGGGCAAAAGAAATCCTTCGAGCACATTTTGAAGGAAATCCTATACTACAGCTAGCCCTCCACTTTCGTGAGTTCCACTTTCGCAAGCTTCGAACATTCGCAAATGTCCAGCCGGCCCAATCATATTTACGAAACAAATCTGACTCCGTTGCTAACTCTGACTCTAGCGATGTCGGCAATGACACTGGCAGAGAAGAGTTAGAATCCACACACTAGACTCATCATTCCATGCAGTTACACTCCATATAATCACCTCCATTCATCTGTCATCAGTAACTGCATGACTAACTATCATCACATCATTATCGTCATTGTCATCATCATCACAAGTCGTCAGAGTTCGTCTGCCTAACCTTACGAGTGGTGAGTGTTTTGTTTGTTCATTATTTGTTATTAAACCATAACATGTACAGTGGAACCCCAGATTTTGTCCTTAATCCGTTCCAGAAGGTCGGTCTAAATCCGAAAAGGATGAAAACCAAAGTAATATTTCCCATAAGAAATAATGTAAATACAATTAATCTGTTCCAGACACCCAAAAATATTAACAAAAAATACATTTTTTAAAGAATAACTATAGTTTTACATACAGAAAACAGCGAGAAAGAAATATGAATGACTAATGAAATGGATAAATGAACATTTGACATCACATTTACCTTTATTGAAGACTCTTGTTGGGGTATGGACGGCGAGGAGGGGAGAGGAGGAGGAGCAGAGGTTTTTGTTTGGAAGGGAATCCCCTCCATAAGGACTTCAGGTATCAAAGCCCTATCCAGGGCTACTTCCCTTCTTTGTCTTTTACTGGCACTGGACCTGTCACACTAAAAATCTGTCCAGAGAGCTCTGTTTCTGGCATCTCTTTAAGATTTGCCTAAAATGGGACAAGGTATTGTCATTGAACATGTTGCAGATACAGCTTGTATCAGCTTGGTCAGGGTGATATTTTTCCACAAAAGTTTGCACCTCATTACACTTTGCACAAATGTCTTTAATCACTGAAGAAGGCACCTTCTCCCCTCTCTCTTCCTCCTACTCTGAAGCAATTTCCTCAGCTGTGGTATGTTGCTGTTCCAGATGAAGGTCTTGCAGCTCTTCAGTGGTTAGCTCTTCCCTGTGGTCCTCCACCAACTCTTCCACATCCTGGCGAGCTCGGCTACACGTACACAACATTTATATTTTTCTACAATCTTTTTTTTAATTCTATCGTGATTCTCACCTTCTTTACCAAAGGGCTGGCACTAGGAACTTTCTTTGGGCCCATGGTGGCTTATTTCGCAGTCACACTCAATAAACAAGCACAAAAACAATAGATTATTACTAAATGTTTCGGATGAAAACGCGAAGTAATGCTCACTCAACCTGTGACAGAGCCAGACTGAGACACGTACACATGAGTGGTGGTGTCCCGGGCGGGTGAACGCGTCTGATACGGACGATTTCCAGGTGGAGGTATGAAATCCGGAGAAAAATTTCGCAAAAAAAAGTGGTCTAAATCCGAAACGTATGATATTCGGTGCGGACTTAATCCAGGGTTCCACTGTATATACAATATTTTACGATGTTTTCATGTGTTTTATGATTGTTCGTGGTTCAACAGGTTAAGGAAGCAGTATTGTTAGGCTAAGTAAATGCTATTATTATATTATATGTACGTATTTCCCTACATCATACTTGTGCACCAAACATTCACGAATTTTCAAGATTCACGAGGTTTTGATCCCTAACCCTTGCAAATGTGGAGGGTCTCCTGTAGTTGGTTTTTAGTTTATGAGTCATATACCAGGAAAAAAAATGCACACCATGAAAAAATTTGTTAATAATTGAAACTATTCATGGGAGGCCCTTCAGTAAAAAAAAGTTTGATAATCAAAGCATGCAAATTAGGAAGCTTGCAAATTTGGCATGTTCAACTGTAATTAATACATGACAATATTTTACTGATATGCTTCTTACCTAATTGTGTGTCATCCAAAACTTGGCCCTTGTAGTGCTTGTATCCAGTGTGATTTGAAAACTGAACGGAATTAATGGTGTCTACTTCAAAACCCAGAACCTGTTGACAACATTAATACTAATCCTCATTCAGAAATATAATTTATAATGCTTTATAAAAGTCAATGAGCAATCACATTAACAGTAATTTTCTCTTACTTTTTAGCTACATATCTAAAACTTTCATATTCATGTAGTATTTAAAACTTCATAAAATAAAATACCAGCTGCATATACTATATACAGATATCCACATTTATCTAAGAAATCTTTCTTAACACTTGAGGGTAGCACAAACCTGCAGTGGAAAGCATGCACTCTTATTTCCCACATAACCAGACACGACATGGCTCTGGATAGACAAAACTCTCACAATTTTATCAGCCATGCTTGATTTCTGAAAAAAAATGGCTACTTATATTAGCACGTCCCAATATATTATATTTGTAGCAAAACTAGACCAATCAATGACATTACCTCATTAACTCAAACTATCAACATAAAGGTTCCTCAGGGTAGTGTCTTTGGCCCACTATTATTCCTCATCTACATCAATGACCTACCAAATGCCTCTCAGGAACTTGAACAAGTCCTGTTGGCAGATGACACAACATTTGTCATATCTAATCCTGATCCTGTTGTTCTTAGCAACATAGTCTACCTCATCATGCCAAAGCCAGTACAATAATACAGTCATTCAATTAATAACCAAAACTAGGCAGGTAAACTATATATTTTATTGTTTTTTAATATAATGTACTATTTTATGATATTGGCTAAAATATGGTAGCCAATGTCCAATGACAAATGTGAGCCACATTTCTGTCATCTTAAATTTATCACAATTTTTGAATTATCACCATTTGTCACTACCACTGTATGCCTATAAAAAATGATTTGTAAAATATAATTAGTAGGTTGGTAGACAGAAACCACACAGGGAGGTATACAGTGGTCCCTCGGTTTTCGTGCATCTCCAAACTCAAACATTTATGTAAGTGTATTTTCGTAAGTGCTGTTGCAAGTGTATTTTTGAGTGTCTGAAATAGACTAACCTACGTGACATTATTTCTTAAGGAAGTAAATTCGTTCGGTAATGGCACTTGAGCAGCATTCTGGAACGAATTTTCGGCAAAAACCGAGGGACCACTGTACTGCCATCTGGTCAAATGTGTGTTAAATGGAAACTAGTTAATTTTTTTTTCACTCTGCCAGGATTGCTGATCTTGTCTTTCTGTCTCATGAGCATAAGGTTTGGTCGGAAACTGTGGTGTAGGGTGATAATCCAAAGAACCACTTTAAAGATAACAGATAACTATTATCTTAATGGATAACAGATGCAAAACAAATTTCATATACATACAATATTTGCTAAGCATTAGACTCACAACAGAAAGGGTTTGTATTTAACCCTTTGACTGTTTCGGTCGTATATATACGTCTTACGAGCCACTGTTTCTGACATATTAATACGCCTAAATTCTAGCGGCCTCAAATCAAACAGGAGAAAGCTGGTAGGCTCACATGTGAGAGAATGGGTCTGTGTGGTCAGTGTGTGCAGTATAAAAAAATTGGGCAGCCTGTGGTGCATTGTGGGAACGCCATTTCAGTAGTCCTTGTTCAGCATGCCTAGCGGTAAGAATTATCTGACTCCTTGGTGCATCTGGGACTCTTCTCTTCCTCAGTAATAGCTCTGACACAGATGGAAGTGTCTCTGAAGATAAATTTCATGGTTTTGAGGAGTTTGTGACCGAAAGCAATGCCCAGAATACCAGAAGGAAGGAAGAAAGAAAGAAAGTAAGGAAGGAAAGAAGAGATGAGAGGAAGGAAGGAAAGAAGAAGTAAGGAAGGAGGAAAGGAAGGAAGGAATTAAGAAAGGAAGAAAGAGAGAAAGGAAGGAAGGAATTAAGAAAGGAAGAAAGAGAGAAAGGAAGGAAGGAAGAGATGAGAGGAAGGAAGGAACAAAAGAAGTAAGAAAGGAAGGAAGAAAGAAAGGAAGGAAGGAATGAAGGAAGAAAGGAAGGCAGGAAGGAAGAGATGAGAGGAAGGAAGGAAGGAAATAAGTAGGAAAGGAATGAAGGAAGAAAGGAAGGAATGAAGGAAGAAAGAAAGGAATGAAGGAAGAAAGGAAGGAATGAAGAAAGGAAGGAATGAAGAAAGGAAGGAATGAAGGAAGAAAGGAAGGAAGAAAGGAAGCTAGGAAGGTAGGTATGAAAGGAAGGAAGGTTGTGGGGGAGAAGACATGCTACCCCATTTGTGTTGACAGGTTGACAGGCAGTGAAGGTGGTGAGTAATGGTACAATATGTCATTTTGACAGCTGCCTTACCCTGACTCAGCAAATTTAGATGTCCACACACACACACACAGAGCGTGGAGCTTTGAAAGTGCTAATATCAGTTGATGGAAAGTGTCCAGTCATTATATGTGTGTATATATATTATAGAACAATAGTAATAAAAAAAAATTTTTATTGTTGGTTGGTGTAAACAAGTTTTGTAAACAATATAAAGATACTAATGTTTGTGCAATTATTGTGTTGCATACAACAAGTGTATATATATACATTGCACCTTACTTTTCAACCAGTGCCACATTGAATCAAAAATTTATTTTTCCATACCAATTTAATACTAGTCATTGAAGTTGTTCTAACCATTCATTAGACAGTTAAATTAGTATATCATTAACATTTTTCAAATATCCTATATCACTGCAAAAATTCCTGTAAACACTTGCACATAATTGTGTTAATCCATTAGCAAGTAAGACTTTAATCTAATACCATATCATTAAGTTTATCATAATCTATTGTTCCCAAGTCTAGTTATAGAATCACATTAATTCCTATGATTACAGGCATTGATCCTGATATCAACCTATTATTAAATGACTTACATGACTCCAACAGCAATTGTAACTATTACACAGCTGATCAAGCAAAGACATTATTCAGAGCCAACAATAACTTAACTATCTTCAATTACAATGTTAGATCGTTGAGCAAACATTATGATGACCTCACAGCCCTACTCCAATCCCTACAGTCCAATATGTCAATCATCACACTCACTGAGACCTGGCTAAAGCCTGATACTACAGGTATCTATGCCATCCCAGGTTACACAGCCATTCACAACTGTAGGACAGACCAGCGAGGGGGTGGAACAGCAATATATTATACAGATCAACTCGATTGTATCGAAAATTCTTGTACAAGGGATGAACATGGAGAATATATTATAGCTAAATTTAAATCAAAAGACCTGCAAAAACCCCTCACAGTGATAAACATCTACAGATTACCACAGTCAAACATCCGCCACTTTAGTGAAAAACTAGGAAACCTGATAATCGATTCACGCCTTAACAAAGATCATTTGCTGCTCACAGGAGATTTCAACATAAATCTCCTACATGACCAAGACCCGCAGGTAACTGAATTCACAAACACTATGAGCAACTGCTTATTACTACCAACAATATCAAAACCTACAAGAATCTCCGATAATAGTACCTCGTTACTAGACCACATCTGGACTAACACAATATCTCCTCAAAAATCAGGCATAATCACAGAAAACACCACAGACCACTACCCTACCTTTCTCATAACTAACCTAGGCATTCTGCCCCAAGAAATTGCAAAAGTTACCTTCAGACTACATAATGAGTCTGCTGTTAATAATTTTATATCAGCTATGACGAACATTGACTGGCTTAATGAATTGGAAACACATTCAGATATTAATGAATGCATCAAGAACTTTCTTAAAAAAACACATAACCTCTATAACAGACATTGCCCGAAAAAAACTAAACAGATCACAGCTAAGAGACTTAACAATCCCTGGCTAACACCCAGCATCCTTAAATCCATAAATAAGAGGCACCAATATGAAAAACAATATAGAAGGGGTCTAATAACCAGAGAACAATCCAAACGCTACTCATCAATCCTTACTAGCCTGATAAGAAGGTCCAAAAAATTGTATTATGAGAACAGACTCCAGACTGTAAAAGGTGATATGAAAAAGACCTGGAAAACCCTATCTACAATTCTAGGAAATAAAAAGATATCCACAAACAATACCATTAAATTATCAAAAACAGACGAACCCCTACTCTCACCAATTGAGACAGCAAACAGACTTAATGTTTTCTTCTCCACCATAGGAAAGAATCTAGCGAGTAGGATCCCAAGCTCGAACACTCGTCCAACAGACTACCTCACCAACACCTACCCAGATACACTATTCCTAGCTCCTACCAACTCAATTGAAGTCTCACTCATAATCAACACCCTTAAAAACAAAGCAGGAGACATAAACAGCTTACCACCCTTTATGTACAAAAAAGCCACACATGTACTGTCACCAATTATAGCAGCATTATTCAATAAATCCATTGAATCTTCAACCTTCCCATCAATTCTCAAAATAGCTAGGGTCACCCCGATCCACAAAGGAGGTGACCAAACTGACTGAACAATTACAGACCAATCTCAAATTTACCACTGCTTTCTAAAATCTTGAAAAATTAATTCATAAACAGATCTATTCCTACCTCGTCTCACACAATGTACTAAACCCCTGTCAATTTGGATTCAGGACCAACAAGAGCACAAACGATGCTATAACACACATGTTAGAGTTAATATACACCGCACTTGAGAAGAAGAAGTTCCGCTGGGAATCTTCATAGACCTACGCAAAGCATTTGATACAGTCGACCATGATTTATTGCTCACAAAATTAGCGCACTATGGTATTAGGGGCACCCCTCAACTACCTAAAGTCGTACCTTAGCAACAGAAGTCAGTACGTGAACACAAATGGAGAGAACTCTTCCACACAACAAATTACAGTCGGTGTCCCTCAAGGTAGTGTCCTGGGGCCACTCCTATTCCTCATTTACATAAATGACCTACCGAATGCATCACAACTACTCAAACCCATTTTGTTTGCAGATGACACAACATATGTCTTCTCTCACCCAAATCCAGTCGTACTAGCCAACACAGTTAATGCCGAATTACAGAAAATATCAACATGGATGATGACAAATAAGCTTACTCTCAATACGGACAAGACCTACTACATTCAGTTTGGAAACAAAGCTACAAATGTTCCACTTAACATAACGCTAAATGGTTCACCCATCACAAGGCTCACAGAGGAAAAATTCCTAGGAATCCACCTTGACAGTAGTCTTAAATTCCAAACACACATACAACAAATTTCCAAGAAAATCTCAAGGACAGTAGGTATATTATCTAAGATACGCTATTATGTGCCTCAACCAGCTCTCATTGCACTATATCATTCTCTTATCTACCCTTATCTCACCTATGGAATCTGTGCATGGGGCTCAACAACATTAAATCACCTTAGACCACTCATAACCCAGCAAAAGGCTGCAGTCAGGATGATAACAAATTCCCACTCTAGACAGCATACTCCACCTATATTCAGAACCTTAAAACTACTCACCATAAAAAATATTCATACCTATTCATGTGCCTTCTACATACATAAAACTCTACATGCTAATATCAACCCTGCGCTCAGAATTCTCCTCAACAACTTTAATAGGTCCCACGAACATGACACAAGACACAGATCACTATTTGACATACCCGAGTCCATACTAACCAATGTAAAAATTCTATGCACATAAAGGGCCCCAAAATCTGGAATTCATTACCAGTAAATATCAAGTTAACCTTGTCGGAAAATCAATTCAAGACTCTTCTCAAAAATCACCTACTCACCCTATACTAAATACTCATACTGTAACAAACTTCCAAACCCAATATTATTTTACTTAAGAAGATCTCAATTTGATATGTTCATCCTCCTTAACACTTGTTGCAATTTCATATCATCATATTGTCATTTAAAATCTTATAGTATCATCATTTTCTTAATTTGAAATAAAATATATACCTAGATGAAACTCTAAAAACTATTTCTAGTATTGTTATTATACTAGTATAGCATCAACATACTGTAATTTGAAATAAATTCTACAACTAGATTAAACTCAACCAATTTCTCTTGTATTGTCTTTTAATAGTATGTATAACCATTTAATAATTTAAATAATACAGAACTAGAATAAACTCAATCAATTTCTTTAGCATTAAGTACTTAGTGAATAAGTCTCTAGAATAAACTGCCCCTAATGCCATGGCATGCCAGTGGCTCTCCTTGCATTACAGTTTTATAATTGTTTTATATTTGTAACTACCAATAACATTGTACACTTGTAACATGCATTGAAATAAAAATTATTATTATTATTATTATTAAAAAAAAAATAGTGAAAAAACAAGAAACCTACGAAGGAAGTAAACCAAAGTTTACCGGGTGGCGGCATTCACCGCTGTTGCCATACAAATATTTTGCGACAACAGAAGACACCTCAGGATTTGGGGTTGCGACAGTCAAAGGTTTAAATTTTCTGACAAGGTGAGAAGATTAGGCAGGACTTTTACAGCTGTTGCCTATTCACATGGCAGTAAATAGCTATCTAGGTATGTTATCTGTTGCATTGTAAATTGCATCCTAGTGAAAATGTTGAAGGCATCCCTAACAGAAACAAGTCACATCAACCAGTTGGGATGTCAAACAGTTGTGGAATCACCCAGTTGGGTAGGAACCAGTTGGGGTATCAGCCAGTTGGGGTATCAACCAGTTGGGGTATCAGCCAGTTGGAGTATCAACCAGTTGGGGTACCAACTAGTTGGGGTACCAATCAGTTGTAATATCAACCAATTCAAGGTTAAAATTCAAGGACACTGCATTGGAAGTTGAAGAAAAGCAGGAGTGACTTCTGGTATTACTCATGGCTCAAGTGGTAATGCCTTCAATTTATATCTGAAGAGCTTGGGTTTAACCCCAGCATGAATGGAAAGGTTAAGCATGTCTCCTTACACCTGTTGCACCTTTTCATCTAGCAGTAAGAAGGTACCTGGGTGTTAGCCGGCTGTTGTGGGTAGTGTTCTGGAAAAGAAGATCAAAGAACCCCAGTGGAAATAAGCAATACTATTTGGTTTTCTTGAGTTATCCTGGGTTACTGACATCTGGCATTAATAGTTCAAAATATAACCTATGCACTACATAAATCCATTACCATAGCAACAAACAAATATGATATATACCTGTTGCTAGAATAAAGAACACATCTAACTGAACCTAGCTATGAGATAACTAGATTCTATATGTTTGCTTTATGAATCTTACAGCTTTGGTTCCCTAAGAATAAAATTTAGATTATAAACTTGACATGTGGGCATGACGTTTTATTTTTAAAATTATGCTCAACTCATTCCACATAGAATGAGCTGAGCACTACATAAATCCATTACCGTTATTACAAACAAATATGAGATATACCTGCTGCTGGAATAAGGAACACATGTGACTGAACTTGGCTATGAGATAACTAAATTCCAGATGTTTGTTATATAAACCTTACAACTTTAGTTCTCCAAGAATAAAATCTAGATTATAAACTTGATATGAGGACATGGCATTTTTTTCAAATACGCCCTTAAAAATTACCTGTGGATGTTAAAAATTATATAGATATATTTGTATTTGTATTTGAAAAGTTATGGTAAGAGAGCAGTCATAATGACACTCCACTTTTGTTTATAAACTGACCTTACACAATATGTTATCTAGTATAAAACATACAAACCATTCATATCTACTGTAATAAGTTTATATAATGCTGACCTTTATAAATAATTTAGATAAGAAGCAAATACAGCAGAGAGAAGAGGAAAGCAGCGGGTGAACCCTGGTGTTGTTATTGTGGGAGTTTAAGGGCTCATACAGTCAGAAACCTCCTCAACCATTCCTTTTTTTTATTATTATAGGCCTATAAGTTTATTTAGGCACAGGTACACAGTGTAAATTACCAAGGATCACCCAAAAAAAAGTTAGACAAAGTGACTTATAATCTAGATTTTATTCTTGGAGAATTAAAGCTGCTGTAAGGTTTATATAACTTTTTTGGGTTATCCTAGGTTCTCTACACATATGCTGCTATGTATGATAATGTATGTAAATGTATTTGTGTATACCTGAATAAACTTACTTACTTACTTACTTACTTACTTGCCACCGAAGTGGCTAGTTTATTGTGCACCCCATATCCATCCTGTGGACGGTAGCGCAAGAGCATATGGATACACAAAAGGCCTAGGCACTAGGCCCCAAAGGGGTTAACAATTTTTTATATAACAAACATCTGGAATCTAGTTATCTCATAGCTAGGTTTAGTCAAATGTGTTCCTTATTCCAGCAACAGGTATATCTCATATTTATTTTTTACTATGGTAATGGATTTATGTAGTACTCAACTCATTAGCAGCTAAATTCTGATATTCCACTTATTCTGAGTAAAATGAGGTATAAAATAATAATCCACAATTAAAAATAATTTTAGACTTTCTGGAAACAAAACAATAAAGATGGGAGATGAAATCTACGTTAGCATAACTTATGTAAAGAAAAGACACTTTGGGGAAGTGAGCGTGGAAGATGGGATAGATTAAGTTAGTTTGATATCTTTATTATGCACCCCATACCCATCCTGTGGGCGGTAGTCAAAAGATTACAGAGGTACATAATGGGTCCAGGGTCTGGACCCCAAAGTTATGATAGCTGAGCAAGTTACAAAGGTAATGAACTAACAAGCTACAAAGGTAATGAACTCACAAGTTACAAAGGTAATGAAACATGTAAGTAAATTTACTTACTTATAGATTAAGAAGAATAGATTTTGTGAGAGTAGCATCACGAGGTGGAAAAGTGCGAGGTCTTAACCCATCTAACAAAACTCTGCGGCTCAGTCCTTGGACCCATTACGTGCCTCTGTAATCTTTTGACTACCACCCACAGGATGGGGGTGCATAATAAAGACATTAAGCTGACTGATGGCTCTGTTCACCAAGCCACTGGTACGGACGAGGTTCCCGCTGTTGTCATACAGAGTGGTGGCTCTCATGTAGAAATTAAGGCACACATCTACAACTATGCTTCTACCCTTCAAATTGAATTATTTTCTTTGCACTCAAATACGTCCATGTATCTATGGTTGACACTAATTCTCTATCATCCATAAATGCTCTTAATTTCCTGAGTATCAACTGTGGCATATTTGCGTCAGAAGCCAGACATAGAAATGGTAATAATGTAGACAGATTTAGATTTTGCCACCGAAATGGCTAGTTTATTGTGTACCCCATATCCATCCTGTGGACGGTAGCGCAAGAGCATATGGATACACAAAAGGCCTAGGAACTAGGGCCCAAAGGGTTAACAGGTGTACATATGGATTCATATCTACAGTTCACTTATCTGTTACAAGCAAATTTAGGGAATTTGCTTAGTACATCTTGACATGTCACATAGGTTATTATACTGTCTATCTCTGTATTCCTCAATAAGTGAACAATTAAGCATATAGTGTTCAAGACAGTGACCATATGCCTGATCACATAATTTACATTTAGTTTGATCATCATCTGTGTGTCTCCCAAACTGCCAGAAGTACTTGTAGCCAAGCCTAAGCCTGGCCACTACAACATCAGTCAATCTGTTTACATTGAAAATTGCTCCATAAACATACTTATCTACGTTCATGTTATCATAGTGGGTTATAGATCTACTCAGGCTTCTAACTGCATTCCTATAACAATCATTTTCAGTGGAGTTGGATTTCCCCTTCTGTAGATTCCTTCTCACAGTGGTCTTCAGATGTATGATAGAACTGATGAATTGGCAAAGTAAATTACAATCTTGGATTGTCAGTTAGCAGTTTGAGAATAATAATACGAAAAGAACCTCAGGTGACCTTCACTCACTAGAGACTTAGGGAGACTGACGCCACTCAATCCACTTATTATTTTATCATGCAGGAGCCACATGCCTGTCAGTGGCTGCGCCAAGGGAAAGCTTAGGGGGCTTCAGCCCCAAAAAGCCCCTCATGTGATGAAAATCATCATTTATTCAAATAACAGTTTTTCATATTACAGGTATTACATATTACAGGTATGGCCCAATATGTATATTATAGTGTTTCTGTGTTCTATCTAGGCTGGAATATTGCTGCACACTAACAGCACCTTTCAAGGCAGGTGAAATTGCTGACCTAGAAAATGTACAGAGAACCTTCATGGCGCACACAACTGTAATAAAACTCCTCAGTTACTGGGAACGTTTGAAGTTCCTCAACCTGTACTCTCTACAGCGCAGACGGGAGAGATACATGATTATATACACTTGGAAAATCCTAGAGGAATTAGTACCAAACTTGCACACGAAAATCACTCCCTATGAAAAGCAGTGGCGCCACTAGCACAATAAGAGACAACACAATAAGTGTCAGGGGCCCAAGACTTTTCAACTGCCTCCCAACATACATAAGGGGGATTACCAATAGACCCCTGGCTGTCTTCAAGAAGGCGCTGGACAGGCACCTAAAGTCAGACCAGCCAGGCTGTGGTTCGTACGTTGGACTGCGTGCGGCCAGCAGTTGATCAGTCCCTGATCCACCATGAGGCCTGGTCACAGACCAGGCCGTGGGGGCGTTGACCCCCGGAACTCTCTCCAGGTAAACTCCAGGTGTAAGGAAACATGCCCAACATTTCCGTCTGTGTCGGGAATCGAACCACGGACACTCAATGTCTATCTCACGTTCGGCAGACAGAGGTTCGAGCCTCCACCACGTCTTGTGCTGAATGACCCACATAGGTTTAGCGCTTAACATGAATTACAATAATTAAAATACAAAATACAGGATGGATAATGAGAACCTTCAAAACTAGGGGTGCCAAGCCCATGATGACACTCTTCAGGTCGCTTGTTTTATCAAGGCTGGAATATTGCTGCACACTAACAGCACCTTTCAAGGTAGGTGAAATTGCCGACCTGGAAAATGTACAGAGAACCTTCACGGCACACATAACTGCGATAAAACACCTCAATTACTGGGAACGCTTAAAGTTCCTAAACCTGTACTCCCTAGAACCCAGGCGGGAGAGATACATGATTATATACACGTGGAAAATCCTAGAGGGATTAGTACCAGACTTGCACACGAGAGTCACTCCCTACGAAAGCAAAAGACTCGGCAGACGATGTAACATCCCCCCAATGAAAAGCATGGGTGCCACTAGCAGGTTGAGAGACAACACAATAAGTGTCATTGGCCTAAGACTGTTCAACTGCCTCCCAGCATACATAAGTGGGAGACCCCTGGCTGTCTTTAAGCAGGCACTAGACAGGCACCTAAAGTCAGTACCTGACCAGCCGGGTTGTGGCTCGTACGTCGGTTTGCTTGCGGCCAACAGTAAGAAGCCCTGATCCACCATGAGGCCTGGTCTCAGACCGGGCCGCTGGGGCGTTGACCCCGGAACCCTCTCCAGGTATTCACGCTATGTCTACGGAATTCTTATCTCAAACATTAACCCAGAGTTTAAATACTATCTGGAGAGCTGCAACAGAACACATGGACACAGTAAATGGAGCAAATATCTCTGATATTGTACAGGACGTCTCAATCTGTTAAAAAACAACTCCATGGAAATACGAGGCCCAAAAGTTGGAACTCACGGACTGAAAATGTCAAAAGTTCCCCCATCTGCCAACATATTTATTAATATTGTTAAAAAACTATTAAATCTCACATAAATTTTATACCCATTAACTGTAAATGATGAATAATGACAGGACACCCAGTCTGTGATGAATAATGACAATAAACCCAGTCTATGTGATGAATAATGACAGGAAACCCAGTCTATTTGATGAATAATGACAGGAAACCCAGTCTATGTGATGAATAATGACAGGAAACCCAGTCTACGTGATGAATAATGACAATAAACCCAGTCTATGTGATGAATAATGACAGGAAACCCAGTCTATGTGATGAATAATGACGGGAAACCCAGTCTATGTGATGAATAATGACAGGAAACCCAGCCTATGTGATGAATAATGACAATAAACCAAGTCTGTGTGATGAATAATGGCAGGAAACTCAGTCTATGTGATGAATAATGACAGGAAACCCAGTCTATGTGATGAATAATGATAATAAACCCAGTCTATGTGATGAATAATGACAGGAAACCCAGTCTATGTGATGAATAATGACAATAAACCCAGTCTATGTGATGAATAATGACAATAAACCCAGTCTATGTGATGAATAATGACAGGAAATCCATCCTGTGTGAAGAATGACAGGAAACCCAGTCTATGTGATGAATAATGACAGAAAACCCAGTCTATGTGATGAATGATGACAATAAACCCAGTCTATGTGATGAATAATGACAGGAAACCCAGTCTATGTGATAAATAATGACAATAAGCCCAGTCTATGTGATGAATAATGACAGGAAACCCAGTCTATGTGATGAATAATGACAATAAACCCAGTCTATGTGATGAATAATGACAGGAAACCCAGTCTATGTGATGAATAATGACAGGAAATCCATCCTGTGTGAAGAATGACAGAAAAGAAAAACAATTTGTGTGATGAGTAACTAAATTTATTTAGGCACAGGTACACACAAGTACAATTATCATACAAAGTGTAAATTACCTAGGATAACCCAAAAAAGTCAGAGGAAGTGACGGGACAGGAAACCCATCTTGTGTGATGAGCATGACAGGAAACTCATCCTGTGCGATGAAGCACGATAGGAGAAAACATCTATAATATGAAGCTTGACAGGAAGCCCATTCTGTATGAAAGGAAAGTAATTCTGTGGGATGAAATATAACAAGAATCCCATTCAGTGTGACAGGAAAGTAATTCTGTGGGATGAAATACGACAGGAATTTCATTCTGTATGACAAGAAAGTAATTCTGTGGGATGAAGTATGACAGGGAAACTCCTGTGGGATGCAGTGACAAAAAAAAAAAAACATTCTGTGTTAAAGGTGGAAAAAAAAGAGGATAAACGAGGGAGGTGAGTGTGTTAGCAGTCATGAGACATATTGATCACTACCCTCCATTATACTTCATATTATGTTGCGTTTCAGTAAACATGTGAAATTTTTTATATATATATTTTTTCACGGTGAATCATACTTGGGATGAAAGCAAGGTGGGGGTATATGGGTGCTTAATATTAATTTAACTGAAAATCGTATTTTTATAATAAATTATGAGTATTTGCCTCGTTAATTGTATTAAGAGACAGTGTTGTGGAGATGAAGTAAGAGGTAGCATGTTACCTGTTTACTCTTATATAGCACCTAAGTCATCCTCTCATGCTAGCTACACAAGTCATTCATGTACAGGTACATTATTAATGTTTGTTATAGTTGAGCTGCATGGTGAGTAGATGTGAATTTAGGCTAAAATAACGTGAAATTTAGCCATTGTAAGTAGAGTTGAAACCTAACAAGTTGTGTGTTGGTCCAACTTAACGTAAATATTATCCATTTTGCATTTACATTAACAATGATCATTGTTACCTCATCTTGCATACCATGTTTTTATTGTAGGTTTTGTTTCATTTATTTTCTTAATAAATGACACGAGTTTAAAATCGCAGATAATTGGGATTAAAATCAAATGTTTGTAAACAAACACCTGTGATAAACAGTTGTTCCTATATTACCACATATATTTATTTAATTCTGTAAAAACATATATAGTATATGCCTTGTAATACCGTTGTACAGGATTTACTGAAATAATTAATGAAAACAAAAGAGTTCAGTGTACATAATGGTAAAATATCGGTATTATTACGAGCATTTCTATATAATACTTGGAACAGCGCTGTATGACCCTGGTGGGTTTAGCGCTTAGTTTTGTTTATAATAATAACAGAAATAATAATAATAATAGTATTATTGTAATACCTGGAGGGAGGTCTTGGAGGCCGGGGAGGGCTCTTAATCCAAGGAATTAGACACAAATGTTCCACTTAACATAACACTCAATGGTACACCCATCACAAGACTCGCAGAGGGAAAATTCCTAGGAATCCACCTTGACAGTAGCCTTAAATTCCAAACACACATACAACAAATTTCCAAGAAAATCTCAAAGACAGTAGGCATATTATCAAAGATACGCTATTATGTTCCACAATCAGCTCTCCTTGCACTATATCATTCACTTATCTACCCGTATCTCACCTATGGAATCTGTGCATGGGGATCAACAACATTAAATCACCTTAGACCACTCATAACACAACAAAAGGCCGCAGTCAGAATGATAACAAATTCCCACTCTAGACAGCATACTCCACCAATATTCAAAAGTCTAAAGCTACTCACTGTAAAGAACATTCATACTTACTCTTGTGCCTACTACATATATAAAACTTTACACTCTAATATAAACCTTCCGCTCAAAATTCTCCTCACCAACTTTAATAGGACCCATGACCACAACACAAGACACAGATCACTTTTTGATATACCCCGTGTTCATATCAACCTATGTAAAAATTCTATGCACATAAAGGGCCCCAGAATCTGGAATTCATTACCAGTAAATATTAAGATAATCTTGTCTGAAAATCAATTTAAGACTCAGCTCAAAAACCACCTACTCACCCAAAACTAAATGATCATACTATAAACTACTTTGAAAAATGTTCATTATTACTTTCCTATACGATAATCTCTATTTTTAATAATATATTACTATTATGTTACTCCCTACTCAATCAAAACTAAATACTCATATTATAAGTTAATGTCAAAAATGCTCAATGTTATTTTCCTTAAGATAATCTCAATTCCATATTACCATTCGAGAATCTAAACACCTGTAACAATCTAATATCATCATATAATAATTTAAACAGTAAAATTTCATCATATTGTAATTTGAAAACAATTTTTAACTAGAATAAACTCAATAAATTTCTCTAATATTAAGTACATAGTCTTTAAGTTACTAGATTCAGCTGCCCCTAATGCCATGGCATGTCAGTGGCTCTCCTTGCACTCTACAGTGGACCCTCGGTTAACGAATACCCCGGAAATCGTGCAATTATGTAAGTATAATTTTGTAAGTTCTTGTGGAAGTGTATTTTTGGGGGTCTGAAATAGACTAACCTACGTGAAATTTTTCCTTAAGGGAGTAAATTCGTTCGGTAATGGCACTTGAGCAGACTTCAGGAGTGAAGTTTTTACGAAACTCGGGGGTCCACTGTATTTACATTGTAACTACCAATACCTATGTAATCTGCAATCTGCAATGAAATAAAATTTACTTTACTTTACTTCCCCTTCCTTAAATCTAATCTAATAGCCTCTCATTCCCCAGCCCCTGTTAAGACTCCAGAGGGATTAGAGCTTCCCTCCATGAGTGTAATAATACAGGATATGTTTAGCCATTGGTACAAGAGGAATATTAGTCCTGGGGGTTATTAAAACTGGAGGGTGATTAACCTTCCCTGGAATGTTAATAACCCCTGGAGGATAACAGTGGCAGGGTTATTAACCTTGCAGGGTAATAGTAGGAGGGTTACTAACCTTGCAAGGTAATAGTGAGAGGGTTATTAACCTTGCAGGGTTAACCATGGAGGGTTATTAACCTTGCAGGGTAACAGTGAGGAGGGTTATTAACCTTGCAGAGTAACAGTGGGGAGGGTTATTAACCTTGCAGAGTAACAGTGGGGAGGGTTATTAACCTTGCAGGATAATAGTGGGAGGGTTATTAACCTTGCAGGGTAACAGTGGAGGGTTATTAACCTTGCAGGGTAACAGTGGAGGGTTATTAACCTTGCACGGCGAGGGTCTGGGTTCGATTCCCAGCCAGGGCAGAAACATTGGGCGTGTTTCTTTACACCTGTTGTCTATGTTCCCCATCAGTAAAATGGGTACCTGGGTGTTAGTCGACTGGTGTGAGTCGCATCCTAGGACACTGACCTAATCTGCCCGAAATGCTCAGCATAACAAGGGACTTTCTATATAGTAGTATGTCACTGATGTCAGCTAGGCCTGTATACCATGTACATGTACTTGTAGTAAATAAAGATATTATTATTATATGTTAACCAACAGGGCTAAGTTAACCTACTCTATAAGGTTAATAACCCTCAAGAGCTAATTAACCCTTGGTGGGAAACGTCGGCCGTTTCCCACGAGTCAGGCAACCCAAAAGAAAGAAAAAACTTTCATCATCATACAACACTTTCAGCATCACTGATACATGATCACTGTCTTTGCAATGGCACTCGGATACGACAGTTTAGATGTCCCTCCAAACTGCCAATATCCCAAACCCCTCCTTTAAAGTGCAGGCATTGTACTCCCATTTCCAGGACTCGGGTCCGGCTATCCGGTTTCCCTGAATCCCTTTACAAAATATTACCCTCCTCACTCCAACAGCTCATCAGATCCCAAAATTCGTTCATCTCCATTCACTCCTATCTAACATGCTCACACATGCCTGCAGTATGTCCAAGCCCTTTGCCCATGAAGCTCTTTTGCCCCCTCCCTAGGATATTCCCTACCCCTCCTTCCTTCCGCTGTAGATTTATACCCTCCAAGTCATCCTATTTTGCTCCATCCTCTCTAAATGACCAAACCACCTCAGCAGCCCCTCCTCAGCCCTTTGAATAATACTTTTAGTAACTCCACACCTCCTAATTTCCACACTATTAATTCTCTGCATAATATTTACACCAGACATTGCCCTTAGACACAACATCTCCAGTGCCTCCAGCCTCCTCACTGCAACGATGGCATGGTGGCTAGCGCTCTTGCTTCACGCACGGAGGGCCCGGGTTCAATTCCCGGCGGGGCTGAAACATTTCAAAGTGTTTCGTTACACACACACACACACACACACACACACATTAGAGGAGACATGATAACGACATACAAAATACTGCGGGGAATTGACAAGGTAGATAGTGACAGGATGTTCCAGAGAGGAAACACAGAAACAAGGGGACACAACTGGAAGCTGAAGACTCAGATGAGTCAGAGGGATGTTAGGAAGCAATTCTTCAGCCATAGAGTAGTTAGGAAGTGGAATAGTTTAGCGAACGATATAGTGGAGGCGGGAACCATACATAGTTTTAAGACAAGGTATGATAAAGCTCATGGAGCAGGGAGAGCAGAGACCCAGTAGCGGACAGTGCAGAGACGGGGCCAGGAGCTGAGTCTCGACCCCTGCAACCACAATTAGGTGAGTACAATTAGGTGAGTACAATTAGGTGAGTACATACATACAACAGGCCTAGTGTCTAATCGACATGTGCCTAGGACAAAATGGTAACTAACAACCCATGCTTCACACCCATATAATAGTAATGGTACCACTATACTCTCATACATTTCCTTCTTTGCCTCCATGGATATCGTTCTCTCTCTCTCTGTCTCTCTCTCTGTCTCTCTCTCTCTGTCTCTGTCTCTGTCTCTCTCTGTCTCTCTCTGTCTCTGTCTCTGTCTCTCTCTCTCTCTCTCTCTCTCTCTTGTCTCTGTCTCTGTCTCTGTCTGTCTGTCTCTCTCTCTCTCTCTCTCTCTCTCTCTCTCTCTCTCTCTCTCTCTCTTATATATATATATATATATATATATATATATATATATACAGTGGTACCTCGACTTACGATATTTTTTCATTCCAGAATGCTGTTCAAATGCCATTACCAAACGAATTTATCCCCATAAGAAATGATGTAAAATAGACTAGTCCTTTTAGACCCCCAAAATTACACTTACAAAAGCATTTAAAAAAATAAACTTACATAGAAGGGTGAGTTTGGGGACCATCGTAAGTCGAGGTACCACTGTATATATACACACACACACACACACACAGTGGTACCCCGGATTTCATCAATAATTCGTTCCAGAAGGCTGTTTGAGTGCCGTTACCGAACGAATTTGTTCCCATAAGGACGAATGTAAATAGATTAGTCCATTTCAGACCCTCAAAAATACACTTACAAAAGCACTTACATAATTGTTCGAGTTGGGATCTGTACGAAATCCATTGTACCATATACAGTGGACCCTCGGTTTTCATTCACCTCCAAATTCGAACAATTATGTAAATGTATTTTTGTAAGAGCTTTTGTAAATGTATTTTTGGGGTTCTGAAACGAATAATCTAATTTACATTTGTCCTTATGGGAACAAATTCGTTCGGTAATGGCACTCAAACAGCATTCTGGAAAGAATTTTCAACGAAAACCGTGGGGTCCACTGTATATATATGCAGTGGTACCCAGAGTTTCGAACAAAATTGTTCCAGAATGCTGTTCGAGTGACGTTACTGAGCAATTTGTTCCCATAAGGAATAATGTAAATTAGATTAGTTCATTTCGGACCTCCAAAAATACACTTACTAAAGCACTTACAATAATACACTTACATAATTGTTCAAGTTGGGAGCAGTACGAAACTCGGGGTACCACTGTATACATACAGTGGTACCCCGAGTTTCGGACATACTAATTCATTCCAGAAAGCTGTTCGAGTGCCATTACCGAATTAATTTGTTCCCATAAGGAATAATGTAAATTAGATTAGTCCATTTCAGACCCCCAAAAATGCACTTACAAAAGCACTTACAATAATACACTTACATAATTGTTCAAGTTGGGAGCTGTACGAAACTCAGGGTACCACTGTATGTACAGTGGATCCTCGGTTTTCGTTGAAAATTCTTTCCAGAATGCTGTTCAAATGCCGTTACCGAACGAATTTGTTCCCATAAGTACAAATGTAAATTAGATTAGTCATTTCAGACCCCCAAAAATACACTTACTAAAGCTCTTACAAAAATACACTTACATAAGTGTTCGAGTTTGGAGGTGAACGAAAACTGAGGCTCCACTGTATATGTATATGTATGTATATATGTGTATGAGTGTATATGTGACAACAACTGTCCTGGAAAAAGGTGAGATAAGGGGTTCCTCATTTTATGCTGTAGTTGTGTTTCAGACAATTGACATCTGTACCAAGCTCAAATATAATAAGACTTTTAAGTGCACTTTGCAAATCATGATTGCAATAAAAACAGGACATTACATAATGTAATAGTGAATTTGCATAAAGCAAAGGAGACGTGTAATTCTTGCTGGAGAGGCTTGGAGGTGAGTAGATGATTGAGGATTGATTGTCTTCTAAGTGAGTCATCAGTCTCTTATTCAGAAATACATTTTTCATAATTCAAAACTATTCTTTCCTACAGCTTCTGTTTAAGGATAAGAGAGTTGTGAACACTGATCCATGAAAAGTGAGAAAGTAATAAGACAGAAACATAGACTAAAAGAGTTCTTTGTATTTTTGCCTCAGAGACACTATCTGATGAAAAAGGGTCTCTGACTTAGGCTGAAATATACAGATCTCTTTTCACCTATTTTAAGTGGTTTCTCAATTTTAATTATAAGAGTGCTATTTCATTGTATTGAAATTTGAAACCCTCTACTGAATAATAGTGAGTGTAATGAACTACAGTGGTACCCCAAGTTTCGGCCATAATTCGTTCCAGAAGGCTGTTCGAGTGCTGTTACTGAACAAATTTGTTCACATAAGGAATAATGTAAATTAGATTAGTCCGTTTCAGACCCCCAAAAATACACTTACAAAAGCACTTACAATAATACACTTACATAATTGTTCGAGTTGGGAGCTGTACGAAACTCAGGGTACCGCTGTACTGTGCTAAAAAAAAATTACCTTTTAAATTGACACTGTTTTTACAGACAGTTAAACACTATCTAGTAATTTATGAAATTTATGAAAGCATTTTTTTTTACAGGGTAAAATATGTGAAAGTTATATTAGAATAGCCATTTCCTACCATGATAGAAGAGGCCTAACATTTGCCGACGCATTGGGTCTGCAGCTCAGGAGTGTCTAGGGTTGGGTCAGCACGGCCAGGCAGTGGTAGAGTCAGTTCAGCCAGACCATCCTCAGGCACATGCCGACCCAAGCTTTACACCGGTCGGCCATCATCGGCCCCGATACCCAGCAGGCCCTCATCAGCACCTTCCTCAGCACGAACTGGGCCTTATTCAGTAAGCAGAACATCTGCTGGGTCTGCTTCTTTCAAGTTGCATGATGTATCACACCTAAACCTGAAGGTGGAAGGAAAATCGGTAGGTCATAAAATCTGACTTTAAAAAAAATGGTTTATCATGTGATGCCTTCATAGTTGTTTACTGTACGTATACTGTATATAGATGGAGTTATGAGAGGTAATGGTTAGAGTATAAGAAGTATGTGAACCTAGTTCATGTTAATGATGGTCTGCTGGTACGTTCTTAAATTACGTTTTGGATTGGCCACACAATATCTGTTGTTTACAGAATTGACTGTTGTGACTATTCACTTGCAAATTTATATTTTTCAGATCGGCTGGACAAAGTGGTTACTGAATTGTTCATTGTCATTACAGTACTATAATAATAACTACACTAGCCAGTAGTTGGTGATTTAAGTTTGTCATTGCCTGCACTCATTCATAAGTGGAGTCATCATTCTCTACAATTTTCCCAGTATTTATATACCTACATATTTATCTTTGCTTTATTATCATATAAAGTACATTTTCACTAATAATGGCTTCAAGAGCATATGGTGGTGCCATGAGAAAGTGTTTGAATCTAAATGCTTTTCTGAAACTTCACCTGAAAAAGTTGGAGGTTGGTGTGTCAGTGAACCATGTGTGTGAGCAGTATGATGTAGCAAATCAGTATCTGATAGTTATAGCACCAAGGACCACATCATTTATTCTGTAGTTAGGTGTAGATGTTGCTAGTGGAGCTTCACAGCTCTTCTGACTTAGGTAGGATAAAAGTTTTTGCTAGTAGCCACTATATGATCACTGCATTTATGTCTCGTGTATCTACTACAAAAATGTAAATATAATTATTGTTCTTCGAACATCTTTATTTTCAATTATTTTAAATTGTGTGAATGGTGTTGTCTGTAAAGAATGGCCAAAATACATTAGTTACACAATTATTTGTTACTGTTACCATGTCTAGTATTGTCCAGAATTAGTGGATAAAGCCCATTGGTTATGGAATTGTAATTCTTTGTATCATGTCCAAATAAACTATTATTATTATTATTATTGTTACTGTGGTATTGTCTGGAAACCAATAGACAAAATCTATTGGTTACATAATTGTCTGTTTTAAGATTAAGATTATTTTATTTCTCTGTAAAGATTACAATGTGTGGTTTACATTTAGAAGACAATAATTACAAAGATAGCCATTAGCATGCCTAGCATGCCTGGGCATACTAGGCATTTCGGGCAGTCTTAATACTAGTTCTTAATCTATATTACAAATTACATATGAATACAAATTTCAAATGATTAAATAGATTTACAGTAGTGAGGTAGTTCAGAATATTTAGATTGTAAAATTAGTAATGAGAATGGTTTTGTCTCGGCATGTTACATACTTTCTATTAAAGTTCCTATATTGGAGTATATTAGGCAAACTTAAGACTAGTTTGAGATTTATTAGACAATAGCTATATTTGGGATATTGTGTTTACTGTCCTTTGGGTCAGTGTTGGTGTAGATGAGTAGGATGTGTGTGTGGGTTAGTTAGTTATCATTTTGTGTGTGCGTGAATCTGTGGTTTTCATGTGTTTAGGTGATGGTGGGGTGTTTTAGTGAGATAAGATGTTTTTTGATGATAGTGTTGAAAATGGTGGCTGAGTCTGCAGTTTTGGAGTTTTCAGGTAGGGAGTTCCAGATTTTAGGCCCTTTAATGTACATTGAACGTTTGTATAGATTTAGCCGGACACGGGGAATGTCATAGAGATTTTTGTGTCTAGTATTGTGCCTATGGGACCTGTCACAACTATAAAGAAAGCATTTTAGTTTAGGGGTTAATATTGGAATTTATGGTTCTGTACATGTAGGTTTTCACAGTAGTAAGTGTGGATGTTCTGAACAGTGAGTAAATTTAGGTCTTTGAAGAGGGGAAGGGGTGTTGCCTGGAATTGGATTACGTGATGATTCTTACTGCGGCTTTTGTTGAGTTAATATTGGTTTGAGGTGGGTTGTTGCTGTTGATCCCCAAGCACATATGGCATAGGTGAGGTAGGGATAGATGAGTGAATAGTATAGTGTGAGTAGGGCTGATTGCGGTACATAGTAACGTATCTTAGAAGGATCCCAACCGTTTTGGATACTTTTTTGCTATGTAGTTGATATGGGTGCTGAAATTCAGGTTGCTCTCAAGGTGTTATTGTTATTGTATCTAGTACTGTGTGAATAACATAATTTTAACATTTCTGCATCTATATATCTGAAGGTCACTTTGAAATTTGCAAGCATTGTATTCAAGTTTCTCAGTTTCATCCAAGTCATTTTTCAGTGACAGGCTATTGCTTCTAAATCCTTTTCTGTGTTAGTGCCTTCAGTATTTATTTTATCACACAATTTATAATCTTTAAGAGGAGAGGCTGTACAGTTATCATACGTAGTATAAATTACCTAGGATAACCCAAAAAAAAACAAAGTGCTGTGCCTTGTAAATATAAGGCATAAGCATTACTGTGGCAAGTAATAAACATTGGCCACAGTTGTATCTTTCCACTTATTCAGACATGATGATTCTGCAACACGTGTAATACCTGTTCAACTAGTTTATAATCATTGGTCTGTACGTACGTACATATTCCATACGATTCTCAGATGTGTTTCTTATTAATTTAGTTGATTCCTGAAGACCAGTCAATACCTGCAGTGTTTACATGTGCTGCTATGTATAATAATTTATTTAATTGTATTTATGTGTATGTTTACCTGAATAAACTCACTGGACTGACTTTGCTTATTGACATGACTTATTGACTTGATGTACTGACTTGACTTATTGACCTGACTGACTGACTATA
>WNWK01028193.1:0-25618 GCA_009830355.1 Cherax destructor | reverse complement strand
CCTGACACCTAAGGCAATGCATAGCAATCATATAAGAATCAGGTTTCAAACTGTGCACGATAGCCTCAATTATAAACGAATCCAGCTTAAATAACCCACAACTACCATTAAATAACTAAAGTTTATAGTGTTTAATAATTGCAGACTCAAGAATATTTCTTTCTAGCCATGAAGTATATGGGACAATGACCTTCGCCTCAGCCCACTTGGCAGGATTATTGCAGACTCGTGTGTGGTTGAATATCGCGCTAGATTCTTGAGCTGTCCTTACTGAATACTGGTGTTGAGTAATTCTAATATTTAAAGGTTTGCCCGTCTGGCCAACATACGGAAGGTTGCATATATTTGCTTTGTCTTGTACTCGCCTATATGTGGTTGCAGGGGTCGATTCATAGCTCGCTGGTCGATACAAGGTCCACTCTCTTTAAGAGCCTTGTCGCCTTCTCGTGTGTGTGTGTGTGTGTGTGTGTGAGTGTGTTTGTTTTCACATTGTTATTTTCAACCGTGTCTACAGGTGATGTGCTCTAACTCTTGGCCTTGTCTTTGAATTTAAATTAAATTGCGTAGTTTATCACAGCTCTGTTGGACGCATTCCATTTATTCACAACTCTCACACTGAAGGAATTCTTTCTGCCCCTTCGGCTTATTTGATCGTCTAGTTTAGAATTTGTTTCCCCTCCTATTTCCTTTCATCTCAAACGATTAGTAACACTCAACTCTCTCTGTCTCTGAATATATTAAAAGCTTTTCATATGTCTCCTCTATTATTCTTCCCCTCGTTAGTCTAAGTGGACCAGGAATAAATACAGCCTCCCAAAATGCCTTTCTAGTTTTCTTGTCTTCGACTGCATCAGATGAACTAGTAAAGCAAACTCTACCAGACCAAGCAGGAAATTTAGCGAGGGTGCACGTCCCAGGCTTCACTTCACTGGGAGGCGCTCACAGCTCCAGCATAAAAAACCAGCTGCAAAGCTGGCTCATAAACAGTCCAGCTGTGATAGCGTCATCTTGAAAAATTTATATCAAGGTTACACCGTCGTCCGAAAAGATGACTGAGAGTCTTACAGCAGTGATGACTGAGAGTCTTACAGCAGTGTGGACGCCTCACTCAAGATTTCCTTTGAGAAATTCCTATTTTTGGTAATGGAAACTTATATATAATATATATATATATAATATATATATATATATATATTATATATATTATATATATATATATTTATATAATATATATATATATAATATATATATATATATATATTATATATATTATATATATATATATTTATATATTATATATATATATATATTATATATATATATATATATTTATATATTATATATATATATATTATATATATAAAAGAGGAGGCAGTTAGGGTAAGATATAAACAACTATTGGAGGATAGATGGGTTAGTGAGAGTGTAGGCAATGGGGTCGAAAATGTATGGGGTAGATTTAAAAATGTAGTGTTAGAGTGTTCAGCAGAAGTTTGTGGTTACAGGCGAGTGGGTGCAGGAGGGAAGAGGAGCGATTGGTAAAATGATGATGTAAAGAGAGTAGTAAGGAGAAAAAGTTAGCATATGAGAGGTTTTTACAAAGTAGAAGTGATGCAAGGAGGGAAGAGTATATGGAGAGAAAAAGAGAGGTTAAAAGAGTGGTGAAGCAATGTAAAAGAGAGCAGATGAGAGAGTGGGTGAGATGTTATCAGCAAATTTTGTTGAAAATAAGAAAAAGTTTTGGAATGAGATTAATAAGTTGAGGAAGCCTAGAGAACAAATGGATTTGACAGTTAAAAATAGGAGAGGAGAGTTATTAAATGGAGAGTTAGAGGTATCGGGAAGATGGAGAGAATATTTTGAGGATTTGTTAAATGTTGATGAAGACAGGAAGCTGTGATTTCGTGTGTAGGGCAAGGAGGAATAACATCTTGTAGGAGTGTGGAAGAGCCAGTTGTGGGTGTAGGGAAGTTCGTGAGGCAGTGGGTAGAATGAAAGGGGTAAGGCAGCTGGGATTGATGGGATAAAGATAGAAATGTTAAAAGCAGGTGGGGATATAATTTTGGAGTGGTTGGTGCTATTATTTAATAAATGTATGGAAGAGGGTAAGGTACCTAGGGATTGGCAGAGAGCGTGTATTGTTCCTTTGTATAAA
This sequence comes from Cherax destructor, assembly GCA_009830355.1. Classification (NCBI taxonomy): domain Eukaryota; kingdom Metazoa; phylum Arthropoda; class Malacostraca; order Decapoda; family Parastacidae; genus Cherax; species Cherax destructor. The sequence goes on along the minus strand of WNWK01028193.1, from coordinate 23,463 downwards.
GGCAAAGGGGACAAAAGAGAGTGCAAAATTATAGGGGAATAAGTCTGTTGAGTGTACCTGGTAAAGTGTATGTAGAGTTAATATTGAAAGAATTAAGAGTAAAACAGAAAGCAGGATAGCAGATGAACAAGGGGCTTTAGGAAAGGTAGGGGGTGTGTAGACCAAGTGTTTACAGTGAAACATATAGGTGAACAGTATTTGGATAAGGGTAAAGATGTTTTGTGGCATTTATGGATTTGGAAAAGGCGTATGATAGGGTAGATAGGGGGCAATGTGGCAGATGTTGCAGGTGTATGGAATAGGAGGAAGGTTACTGAAAGCAGTGAAGAGTTTTTATGAGGATAGTGAGGCTCAGGTTAGAGTGTGTAGTAGGGAAGGGACTATTTCCCAGTAAAAGTGGGCCTTAGACAAGGATGTGTGATGTCACCGTGGTTGTTCAATATATTTATAGATGGGGTTGTAAGAGAAGTGAATGCGAGGGTCTTGGCAAGAGGTGTTGGGCTAAAAGATAAAGAAGCAAATACAAAGTGGGAGTTGTCACAGTTGCTTTTGCTGATGACACTGTGCTTTTGGGAGATTCTGAAGAGAAGCTGCAGAGGTTGGTGGATGAATTTGGTAGGGTGTGTAAAAGAAGAAAATTGAAAGTGAATATAGGAAAGAGTAAGGTGATGAGGATAACAAAAGAATAGGTGACGAAAGATTGGATATCAGATTGGAGGGAGAGAGTATGGAGGAGGTGAATGTATTCAGATATTTGGGAGTGGACATGTCGGCGGATGGGTCTATGAAGGATGAGGTGAATCATAGAATTGATGAGGGGAAAAGGGTGAGTGGAGCACTTCGGAGTCTGTGGAGACAAAGAACCTTGTCCATGGAAGTAAAAGGGAATGTATGAGAGTATAGTTATACCAACGCTCTTATATGGGTGTGAAGCATGGGTGATGAATGTTGCAACGAGGAGAAGGCTGGAGGCAGTGGAGATGTCATGTCTGAGGTCAATGTGTGTGTGAATATAATGCAGAGTATTCGGAGTTTGGAAATTAGGAGGAGGTGGGATTACCAAAACGATTGTCCAGAGAGCTGAGGAGGGTTGTTGAGGTGGTTTGGACATGTAGAGAGAATGGAACGAGACAGAGTGACTTCGAGAGTGTATAAATCTGTATTGGAGGGAAGGCGGGGTAGGGTCGGCCTAGGAAAGGTTGGAGGGAGGGCGTAAAGGAAGTTTTGTGTGCGAGGGCTTGGACTTCCAGCAAGCATGTGTGAGCGTATTTGATAGGAGTGAATGGAGGCATATGGTTTTTAATACTTGACGTGCTGTTGGAGTGTGAGCAAAGTAACATTTATGAAGGATTCAGGGAAACCGGCAGGCCGGACCGGACTTGAGTTCTGGAGATGGGAAGTACAGTGCCGGCACTCTGAAGGAGGGGTGTTAATGTTGCAGTTTTATAACTGTAGTGTAAAGCACCCTTCTGGCAAGACAGCGATGGAGTGAATGATGATGAAAGTTTTCTTTTAGCCACCTGCCTTGGTGGGAATCGGCCGATGTGTTAATAAAAAAATATATATATATATTATATATATATATATATATATATATATATATATATATATATATATATATATATATATATATATATTATATATATATATATATATATTATATATATATATTATATATATATATATATATATATATATATTTATATATATATATATATATATATATATATATATTTATATATATATATTTTTTTTTTTTCAACAAGTCGGCCGTCTCCCACCGAGGCAGGGTGACCCAAAAGAAAGAAAATCCCCAAAAAGAAAATACTTTCATCATCATTCAACACTTTCACCACACTCATACATAATCACTGTCTTTGCAGAGGAGCTCAGATACGACAGCTGAGAAAAGTCCCTCCCAGCTGTCACTATCTCAGACCCCTCCTTTAAAGTGCAGGCATTGTACTTCCCATTTCCAGGACTCAAGTCCAATTAAATCAATTAACTGGTTTCCTGAATCCCTTCACAAAATGTTACCCTGCTCACACTCCAACAGATCGTCATGTCCCAAAACCATTCGTCTCCATTCACTCCTATCTAACACGCTCACACATGCTTGCTGGAAGTCCAAGCCCTCGCCCACAAAACCTCCTTTACCCTTCCTCCAACCTTTTCTAGGACGACCCCTACCCCGCCTTCCTTCCCCTACAGATTTATACGCTCTCCAAGTCATATATATATATATATATATTTTTTTTTTTTTACATATAAATGCTTTATTAATAGACAGAATACATTTATAAAACACACAAACATGAACATGAATACAATGGTACAATATGTCAAAGATTATGAATCTCCTCCAGCTCCTCCGAAGCCGGACGCGAGCCGAGTATGCAGCATGCGTTACCCCTCTGGATGGCCACGCTGAGACGCTGGAACATGAACGTGGCTGCCCTTGGGTCCCTGGTGGTGTCGATGAGTCTGGAACCCAGCTCTTTAAGGAAACGTGTTGCATTTTTCCCCACGCTCCCAAGGTCTCTGATCCCACTGGGACAAATTTATACTGTTGGCTTATGTCCCTGTACTTGCCGATCTTGTACTCCTCTCTGTGGTCAGCAGCTCCTCCCTGTCGCCCAACACTGTGATGGATGTAGGTGTCAGCCAGTGTCGACACGCAGGTATAATCCCATGCTAAGAGCTTGCCATTCTTCCAAGGATAGATGGTGATCCCGTCGGGGCGATTTGCTGGGTTGTGGGCGTTGTTGGCTGCTAGTGATCGAGGCTCTCTCTCAGCTGGGCATCCAGCTGTAGCGAGGGTTCTCTTTATGATGTCGTTGACCTCATTGTGTCTTGCATGCCAACCCTTGGTTTTAGAACAGTTAAGACCATGTAGACCATATTGGTCGGCTTGCGCATTGCCGCAAATACACGTATATTCCGTGTGAATGGGGGCAGCAAGGCGCAGAGCCACTGCGTGTTCCCATGGCCGAAATGGGAACTGTTTGGAGGAAGTCCCCAGAGTGATGTGCACTCACGGCTAGGAGACGGGCAGTCTCCTGTCTGATGTTACGGCCCTGAGCATATTGGCAAGTGTCTTTTCAACAATGGGGCTGTCCCAGCTTGACTGTTTGTAGGCCAGTTCTTCACTAGGTTTTGGTGTTGGAGCAGCAAGAGTCTCCCATTCAGTGATGGCACTGGTGTAGCTAGGGTCCTGTATTCCTGCTGAATCACTGAGGTTGTATGGAAGAATTTGTTTTATTAGCTCATTTGATGCTATGGAAGAGGATAAGAAGGCTGGTAGGGCAATCTGGGAGGATTTGCGTACTCCCAGCCCCCAAGTCTGACTGGAAGTGAGGCTTGCAACCACTGTCCATCTTCGAGGGAAAGATTCAATACACTCTCTAGCATGGTCTTGAGGAGAGAGTCGTATTCCTCGAGTTTCGGGCTTTATTGAACACAAAATCCATGGTACATGTCTGCAACAGAAGAAAATACATCTAATGACTGCTGCTGCAGGACAGGTGATGTAAGGTGCATATGTCCTCAGAAAAGCTATAGCTACTGGCGACATATTTAAGCTTACCATGTAATCTGCATCACGAATGTATTTGTGTAAGAGCGAGACCACACGCCATGCTGGGCCATCGCCGTACTGTTTGTTGTTATTGTTAGGGGCCCCCTGAGGTGGTGCCGTATTGTGTCCTGCTGCGGCTCTCCACAAGAGCGGTATCACTACAATCTCCCCTTCTAAAATATCAGATACAGTAATCCTCCAAACGGTTAGGTGGGTGACGTGTACGTCCAGACCTTCGTAGCCCTTGAGCCTTATATATATATATATATATATATTATATATATATTATATATATATATATATATATATATATATATATATATATATATATATATATAATATATATATATATATATATATATATATATATATATATATATCACTCAACAATTGACTCTGGTTTTTGCCTCTATCTTTCTCTCTTTTCTGTTCTCTCTCTCCCTCCCTCAACGCCCATCACTCCATCCCTTTCTCCCTCTCACCCCCCCTTCCCCTGCAATAATCTACAAGCTTTACATGCGTCATTTCCACCCTATCCAGCCTATTCCCCCTTCCTCTGATCCCTCTTTTCCGACCCTTTCCCAGGCAACCGTCATTCCCAACTCTGACTAACAGGCAACTAGCACACCGATGTACTAATCAGTAGACTGACTGGAAGACTGGTGTGGTTGACGTGACTGGTGACGAGTGTGGCTGAGATCCCTATAAGCGTTTTGAAGTGTTATTCTTATGTTCGCTAGTTAAGCGTATTCTGCCGAGGTTACTCCGTTTGCGTTTTCGGTGTGATTTTTATCTTTTAGGCCATACAAGGGAGGGCAAAAATGGGGAAGGGAAAGAATGGGGTAGGATAGAGTAGTAAAAAAAAAGAATGGGGTAGGATAGAGCAGTAAAAAAAAAGAGTTCAGTGGCCTGACCACTTTGGGAGGGTTTTAAGGGAGGGGTTCAGTGGTTCTTTTCGTCACAGCGGTGAATGTGGTTCCTGATGTGAGGTTAACACCTATGTTTTTCTTGGTTAATTCTGTGAGGAGTTCGTCTCTTATGTGGAATATTTTGCGTAGTCTCCTGGCGCTCTCGTCATTTTTATTACTTTGAATTTACTGGAAGTGAATTCTAGCAACCATTTTCCCACCATTCTTGTAGCTAGTCAAGATCGCCTTCTAGCTCTTGACAGTTCTCTTATGTATGAATTATCTCCACTATTTATGTGGCAAATGAGAATACTGGCGTACATCTTTCTGGATTTCCAGGAAAGTTGGTGACATCAGGAATAGTGAAGGATTCACGATAGATCCTTCTGGGACTCCCTTTTACATTAACGTGGATGCCACTCGTCAGAAAAAAGTCAGGGAGAGAATGGTCCGTTTCTCAAGGTCAGAGAATTATTAGGGAATTTTGAAATTTTACCAGGGAATTTTCAAATTTTATATTTATCAAGAAAAACTGACTGATCAGTGCCAGTTTTACTGTTGCAGAAATCACCCCTGATATATGCCCTATAAAGATGCATTACTGTGTCTGATCCAAAAACTGATGGCACAAAGTCAAATGACAGCATCTAATTATTTTAACAATCTCCTGGGGACGCTTCTTTCCTCAAAGAAATTGAAAGTAGAGGAATGCAATGTTGTCAAGCTAGAGAACAGGGAGTCTGAGACACATCCAAAAGTACTACAAAGATGACTTCAAGAACCTTTCACTAGGCAGTCGAAGGCTGAGCACCTTCTTCCGTGGGCTCTTGTCTGGGAAAGAATATGTTGTTCTTTGGAAGGTATTCAAAATGATCTTGACTCTCTCATGGACAGTTGGATATTGAAAAAAAGTTTTTCAATCAATGAAGATAACTTAGCCTGCAACATAGGATCAGAAACAATATGGGCCTATAGATAGGTGTACGAAGGCCTGAAGATCGACTGAGGTCCATAATACCTAGTCAGCAAAGGTATGTTCCAGTCCTCTGAAGGTTAAAAAATTAGGTATTCAATGTATTTGGAAAACCATTAGAAAAATTAAAAAAAAAAAGATGATGAGGAGACGAGGATGAAAACAATGAAATAAACGGTAGAACAATGAAGAAAGACTGATAAAACGTTGGAACATGAAGTGGCCCCGTTGCCAGAAAAATCTGATAACCTCCGTAAGAAGCGAGAACAAGAGCAAATGGATCCTATTGACGGAGGTAAGTGCTCTGAGAAGCAAAGCCGAGGAGAAAAGAAAACTTGCAGAGAAGAAAACTTTCCCCCCAAAAAAAATTACTGAAACTGCAGAATAAAAAAACTGATCAAAGCATTCGCCGCATTCAAATTATTCTGCTGCAACTGTTTATATTCTGGGGTTTTTTTTATGTTATAGGATCTGTAAATGAGATAATTACAGATGTTCAATAATCTCATGAATAAGCGATAGTTGATGATGCATTATTTCTCTTCAAATAATTTGTAAAGACATTTTTTATGATTCCTAAAAGTGTTGACATAATTATATTGTAATATAAGTTAATGATAAGTTTGTTAAATAACGTAAATTGCAATGTTCACTTAATTGAGTTTATGATTTTATAAACATGTTTGAATAGTGATCACCCCAGTCAACCGTATGTAATGTACCGTAGATACGTATAGATAAAGTGGGAGGAATGGGCAGCTATGAGGAAAAGTTTTAGCTCGCGATTTAGTGAAATATTGCAAAGTTAAAATGTAATTTTAACCATGATTAATTCATTCAGATACCTCGTCTACTACCATGACTTCTTTTCTTGTTAAGGTCTTATTTTATCCATTTTACAACTTCCTTTTTTATAGATATTTAGAGTACACTTGTGTAAAGTTCCTGTATACTTTATTACACTTGTCATTGAGGAGGTCTCCCCTTTCCATGTTCATTACTTGATCTTACACTATCATTTACCTTCGAATGTGGTTGTAGTGAGAAACTTTAGCGCTTTCGGTATTCATTTCGTGCCCTATTGTAGCGTTGTGTGTTTCCTGGCGCTGGGTTCCTTATTTTTCACAGCTCTCGCTTGTTCTTATTTTTTCCATTACTTATTGAAAATCGCTAATTAGACAGTATCATTACTCCATGTCACGTCGACTTCAGCTGGAATGAGCAACGTTTGTGTTAACTGTCACGGCAGAGATATAACCTGACCTTTATTGACCTGACCACGAAGAATATTACACCGTTGGTGCAGCCTCTCACCAGCATCTCTGTAGCTGGGTTAAGACGACCATCGACTTGGGAAAGAATTATTATTGTGTCGAAATTATAATGTTCTTTAGACAAAACACAGTTTCGAATTTATACAATAAGGCTGGATTCAACATAACTATTTTGTATATATAATCGAAATCAGTTTTTTTTTTGTCCATAATCGCGTACATTACAGAACACAGCTCCGCTGTAGGTACATGTTTAAATATTTGTGTATGTTCATACACACGTTTACTCAAATTTCCTATTTCTGGACGACATTGAAACGTACGCTTAAGAGAAAGAAATTTGATTAATGTGTGTAATTCACGTATGAAAACTTGTATCTATATTTTTGTTGTTGCTATCATTTCTATACAAATATCTGAGCAGACAAACGGATCCTGAATTATGGAACATCGCAAGTATGCGACTATAAGGAAGCAGGTGAGGTGCATACGCAAGCATTAGTTAAGCGGCCTTGTGTCTCGTACATCGTACATCTTACAGATGTCAGACTAATTATATTCCCACCGCGGCATTGAACAACGAGCGCCTCTCACCTCCAACTGTGCAAGTGAAAAACTTTAATAACTCGGATATTAAATGAAAGGGAGACCTACGTTTTATTACTGTATCTACGGGCATGAGTTTTATGAAGTGTTTGTAGGTATTTTTACAACACATCACACACACACACACACACACACACACACACACACACACACACATGTAGTGGGTATATGTGTGTGCGAATAAATACATACACAATATGTATATACATATATGTCGTGTCAAATGTATATACATATATGTCGTGTCAAATTTTGTGTATGTAATAATTTTGCAAAAATCATTCTGAACCTAACGAAAAAAAAATATTTTATAGTTTATTATTAAATTATTGTAAACTTATCTAAAATATATTTAGTTGTATTAGGCTAAATTAAATTGAGCTTGTTGTAATAATGTTAGGTAAGTTTTCTAATGGTCTCTTGGTGCAAAATTATTAATTTTGCATTCACATAAATGAAAAAAATATATATCTTTCTTTAAGCGTACAAGAATTTTTTTTAGAAAGGAATTAATTTTAAATGAGTTCTTTCTAATTGACCAATTTTACCTATTCGGCACGACTATATATATATATATATATATATATATATATATATATATATATATATATATATAATATATATATATATATATAATATATATATATATATATAATACACACACAGAGGGAGAGAGAGAGAGAGGGAGAGAAGAGAGACGGAATCATTACACACCTCCCACGTTTTCAAGGAGAAGGAATTTTTTGTCTTCTTTTCAGAGTGTCTGGGCAAGTGTCGGGTTTCATAATTCTTCACCTCACCTCCTTTAACATTGCTCACCTCACCTCCTTTAACATTAAAGGGAACGAACTCATTAAGACGCTTCGGCGATGATAAAAAGAAAAACTAATGAAGCTGCTATCTCATTATTTTTCATGATTTAGAGCGGAACAAAAGTAGATCGTTCGTCTTCAGCAGTGACAAGTTAATTTGGAGAGGCATAAAATTATTACAAATATCACCATGGAAATTGACCAATACCAATGGAATTAAAATTCAGCGATAGCCCGGAATTTACGACTTAGACTGCGGGAGAGGAAATAAGAGGGAAATAATTCGATTCCGTATGAAAAATATCAATGATTAATGTATTCTGATCATTGGGGTGTATATGTGTGTACTCACCTAGTTGTACTCACCCAGTTGTGGTTGCAGGGATCGAGTCACAGATCCTTGCCCCCGTCTCTTCACTGGTCGCTACTAGGTTACTCTTCTTCCTCCATGAGCTTTATCATACCTCTTATTAAAGCTATGTATGGATCCTTCCTCCACTACATCACTTCTCAGACGATTCCACTTCCTGACAACTCTGTGACTGAAGAAATACTTCCTAACATCCCTGTGATTCATCTGAGTCTTCAACTTCCATCTGTATCCCATCTCTGGAACATTCTGTCTCTGTCCACCTTGTCGATTCATCTCAGTATTTCATATGTCGTTATTATGTCCCCACTATTTCTCCTGTCCTCCAGTGTCGTCATGTCGATTTTCCTTAACCTCTCCTTGTAGGACATGCCCCTTTGCTCCGGGACTAGTCTTGTTGCAAACCTTTGCACTTTCTCTAGTTTCCTTACGTGCTTGGCTGGGTGTGGGTTCCAAGCTGGTGCTGCATACTTCAATATAGGCATAACGTACACGGTGTACAGTTTCCAGAACGATTCCTTATTAAGATGTCGGAATGCTGTTCTTAAGTTTGCTAGGCGCCCGTATGGTGCAGCAGTAATATGTAATAAATGGTTTAAAACCGACAAGTTGAAGAGTGAGACACTTATGCAACATATGGGAATCTTTACTGAAGAAACGTTTCGCCACACAGTGGCTTCATCAGTCCAGTACAAAGCAGAAAGATGTGAGGAGAGGAGGAGTTTGAGGTAATCAGTCCCTCAGCCTGGAATCGATGTGTTCAGTCCATCAATCTTGTATAAAGTACAGCAGAGGGCCGTAAAAGTGGCTTATATACCGTAGTCAGGTGAGTCGAAGCAGGAGGCGGGATCACAGTGGAACCATCCACTAGTTTAAGTAGGCCTTCGTTCAAAGGTTGGATAAGTGTTGAAGAATTCCTTGTACGAAGGTCCCATGATGTTGCAGTGTCTGACAGATGTGATAAATGGTTGAAGTGTGCCTCAGGAGATGTGTCCGATGTTATATTCACCCCAAGATCCTTTTCCTTGAGTGAAGTTTGTAGTCTATGGCCCCCTAGACTGTAATCCGTCTGCGGTCTTCTTTGCCCTTCCCCAATCTTCATGACTTTGCATTTGGTGGGGTTGAACTCCAGGAGCCAGTTGCTGGACCAGGCCTGCAGCCTGTCAAGATCCCGTTGTAGATCTGCCTGGTCCTCGTCCGATTGAATTCTTCTTATCAACTTCACATAATCTGCAAACAGGGACACTTCTGAGTCTATTCCGTCATGTCGTTCACAAATACCAATAACAACACTGGTCCTAGGACTGACCCCTGTGGAACCCCGCTCGTCACAGGCGCCCACTCTGACACCTCGCCACGTACCATGACTCGCTGTTGTCTTCCTAACAGGTATTCCCTGATCCATTGGAGTGCCTTCCCTGTTATCCCTGCCTGGTCCTCCAGCTTTTGCACTAATCTCTTGTGTGGAACTGTGTCAAACGCCTTCTTACAGTCCAAGAAAATACAATCTACCCACCCCTCTCTTTCTTGCCTTACTGCTGTCACCCTGTCATAGAACTCCAGTAGGTTTGTGACACAGGATTTCCCGTCCCTGAAACAGTGCTGGCTGTCGTTGAAAAGCTCATTCCTTTATGGGTGCTCCACCACTCTTCTGATAATCTTCTCCATGGCTTTGCATACTATACATGCAAGTGACAATGGTCTGTAGCTTAGTGCATCGTGTCTATATCCTTTTTTTTTTAATTGGGACTACATTTGCTGTCTTCCATACCTCTTGCAGTCGCCCTGTTTCTGCAGATGTGTTCAAAATTGTTGTTAGTGGTACGCATAGCGCCTCAGCTCCCTCTCTTAGGACCCATGGAGAGATGTTATCCGGCGCCATCACCTTTAAGGTATCTAGCTTGCTTAGCAGCCTCTTCACTTCTTCCTCGGTTATGTTTTGTGTCCAACACTTGATGGTGTACCCCACCTCTCTGTCTTTCTGGAGACCCTTCTGTCTTCTCTGTGAATGCTTCTTTGAATCTCATGTTGAGCTCGTCACTTACTTCGCGGTTGTTTCTTGTGATCTTCCCTCTTTCCTTCCTCAGCCTGATCACCTGGTCCTTGACTGTTGTTTTCCTCCTGATGTGGCTGTACAACAGCTTCGGGTCAGATTTGGCTTTCGCTGCTATGTCATTTTCGTATTGTCGTTGGGCCTCCCTACTTACCTGTGCATATTCATTTCTGGCTCTACGACTGCTCTCCTTATTCTCCTCGGTCGTTTGCCTTCTATACTTCTTTCATTCTCTAACACACTTGATTTTGGCCTATCTACACCTTTGGGTGAACCACGGGCTCATCCTGGCTTTCTCGTTATTTCTGTTACCCTTGGGTACAAATCTCTCCTCAGCTTCCTTGCATATTGTTGTCACATATTCCATCATCTCGTTTACTGACTTCCTTGCCAGTTCTCAGTCCCATTGAACCCCGTTCAGGAAGTTATTCATGCCTGTGTAGTCCCCTCTCTTGTAGTTTGGCTTCATTCGTCCTGCCCTTCCTGCTTCCCTCTCCACTTGTAACTCTACTATGTATTCGAAGCTCAGAACTACGTGATGTGATCACTGGCCCCGAGGGGGTCTTTCATTTGTGATGTCCTCAATATCTGCACTACTCAAGGTAAATATTAGGTCCAGTCTTGTTGGTTCATTCTCCCCTCTCTGGTAGTTTCCCTTACGTGTTGGTACATGAGGTGTGTGTGTGTGTGTGTGTGTGTGTGTTGTGTGTGTGATTGATTGATTGATTGATTGATTGATTTGATTGATTGATTGATTGATTGCAGGAGTCGAGTCTCAGCTCCTGGTCCTGCCTCTAAACCTTCCTCTTGTGGGTTTATTCCTTCTCATTCTCGTTTTACTAGTTCTTAAATTTAAGTATGGAGCTTCCCTCCACTACTTGATCTAGGTCGTTTTACTTTCTGACCATCCTTAAAAAAAATTAAATAAATAATTCCCGATATTCCAATGACATATTTATAGCTTCGTCTTCCAACGTTGCGCTAAGATGCTTGATCTCTCATCTTGAACAGTCAATCCCGGCCCACCCAATCATGTTTCTCCAGTATTTTGTCTTCCCTCTGAAGTCCTTAAAGTATTTCATTATCACATCTTTCCTGCGTCTTCTATCCTCTAATGTGGTAAGACACATAGGCAACAGTTAGGCACCTTTAATCAGAAACGTTTCGCCTACACAGCAGCCTTCTTCAGTCGAGTACAGAAAGTAGGCAGGAGCAGTAGAGATGTGAAGACGATGTAATCAGTCCATCACCCTTGAAGTCGAAGATTTGAGGTTGTCAGTCCCTCAGCCTGGAGAAGAGTTCTCCTCCATACTTTGAAACAATGTGGAGACCAAGCGACAGCGTCGAGACTTATATTCTGTCGTGGGAAGGACAGTGGGTTAGAACACAAGTCAGTACATCAGTGGGTTAGAACACAAGTCAGTACATCAGTGGGTTAGAACACAAGTCAGTACATCAGTGGGTTAGAACACAAGTCAGTACATCAGTGGGTTAGAACACAAGTCAGTACATCAGTGGGTTAGAGCACAAGTCAGTACATCAGTGGGTTAGAGCACAAGTCAGTACATCAGTGGGTTAGAGCACAAGTCAGTACATCAGTGGGTTAGAGCACAAGTCAGTACATCAGTGGGTTAGAGCACAAGTCAGTACATCAGTGGGTTAGAACACAAGTCAGTACATCAGTGGGTTAGAACACAAGTCAGTACATCAGTGGGTTAGAACACAAGTCAGTACATCAGTGGAATAAAATACCGACACAATGGAAAAATAAACACATAAGCAGTATATTGTGATCCTTTATTGACAACGTTTCGCCCACGCAGTGGGCTTTATCGAGTCACAGACAGATCTACCTGGAAAATGAGTAACATGAATATATATAGGGTATAGTCAGGTGGAGAATACTGGGTCAGGTGGAGAAAGCTGCATGTGACAGTCTTAAAAGTAGTGTGATAGTTAAAAACTTTGTGTGACTTAAAGGACCTGCAGTGTTCTATTGGCTACCAATTTCATTTGATCAACTGACTTTATTTCGTTGATATCATTCTGTACAAACACGTTCCAGACTCGAGTCATCCTGGGAATATATGATCTCAGATGAAGTGATGTTCTGGAGAAGGGAAGAGTCGGAGTGAAGTTGCTGTTTGCTGCCCGTCTTGTGTAGAAGGTCACTTCTCGCTGTCCTCGGAGTAGAACCAAGTGTGGTACTTTGACGATATTGGGATTGTACATAGTAAGGCCATCCACATCCCTTCGGTGTTGAAGCCTATACTGAAATGACAGATCTATCCAAACTTTCACTCGGACGAATAATTCCTTCGCCATCCCAAAAGATTATCTTATTCATTTAAATATTTTCAATTTCTTGATAGTCTTTCATGTCCAACTCTTTTACAAGCTTTTTTGAAGCCCAAATAAATTGTCATCTCATGCGTCTATTTCTTGTATTAAGAACATAAGAAAAAAGGAACACTGCAGCAGGCCTACTGATCTAAACTGTAGGTAATTATTCTATCTACTTCTTACTTATGACTCTTAATAGAATCCCTATCACAAATCTTGTTAGCGAAACAGATCTGTAAATTAATGATCATCTCTCTCACCACCCTGGTTCAAAATCAGCACATTGGTCGATTTTTTTCCATTCACTCTGTAACTTACTTTCGTCTAAGGATGAGGTAAATATTTCAGACTGAACGCAATTCTTCTGCATATTGTTATGAAATCCTAAACCTGTTTTCTTATATTGGTCAGTATTCAGTATTCTTTATTCGTAGAAATTTCTAAGCGTGTCCTTCAGTTAATTCAATTTGGTTCAATTTATCGGGCTACTGTGGGGTTTAGGAATAAAGTACTCTTGTATAAGATTTTCTCAATATTTTTTTATTTATTTTCTTACATTCGTTTGAAAAAAAAATGGATTTTCATTGTTTTCCTATACCTACTATTAAATCATTATTTCTGTACCTTTTTTGTTTGATTTGGCAATGCTTTTTTCAGTTTTCTTATGTACAGTATTTTACTTTTTTCTGTCCTACATAACAGAACATGATATAAGAACAGAGCGTGAGAGAGATAGGAATGACAATGTCAGAGGATCTCACTTTCAATTATCAAAATAATGTTATCAGAACCGCAAGGAAATTGATAGGCTGGATCCCTAAATTCTTCAAAGCGAGAGATGTCAAGCCTGTGATGATACTCTTAAAGTCACCTCTTCTCTCTAGACATTAATATTGCTGTACATTGGCTTTAAACGTTGTAGCGAGGAGGCTGGGGGTAGTGGAGATGATTGAGGGTAATGTATGGTGCGAATATTATGTAGGGAAACTGGAGCATGGAGATTAGAAGATGATGTGGGTTTACCAAAAGTAAATTCAAAGGTCGGAGGTGGGTTTGTTAGGGTGGTATGGGAATTTAGAAAGGATGGGGCAGAACAGTATGATCAAGAAGGAATATAAATCCGGTGTGGAAAGGAGTTGGGGTCGTCCCAGGAAAAGATAAACTGTTAAGGTCAGTTTCTGGTCAGCCGAGCTGTGGTAAGTACATTGGGCTGGGTCCGGATAGTCATAACAACTTAGTTGATAAATCCATCCTCCATGAGGCCTGTTCCGGAAATGGGCCGTGGGGGCGTTGACCCCCCTAAAACCGTTTTCAAATAAACTTCAGGTAAGACCATAAGAAGGAAGGGTCGGAGGCACTCATCCATCCCTCTCATTCTTCCCTCCCAATTTCTCCTACCATACACCTCCCCTCTCATTCTTCCCTCTCCCCTCCCATTCATTCCTCCACTTCCCCTCCCATTCATTCCTCCCCTACCCATCCCATTCATTCCTCCACTACCCCTTCCCTTATTCTTTCCCCTACTCCACTTTCGCCATCAATACCCCAACCCACCCCTCCCTTCCCACCTCTTGGTCTCCCATCTATCTCACTCCTCCCTACTCCAGCCCCTCCCTTTCTCCCCACCCCTCCCTTTCTCCCCACCCCTCCCTTCGCCACATCCGGATAAACGAAAACTCGACCCAAGACGGAAAACCAGGTTTTTTCCTAGCGATACCAATAAGCCATACGTTACACCAGTCCAATACCATTTGCGATTTCGCCAGATTTAGGTTTTAGTTTTCATTGTTCGTGAAAGTAGCTAGTAACAACTGATGTACTGACTTGTGCTCTCCTCCACTGATGTACTGACTTGTGCTCTCCTCCACTGATGTACTGACTTGTGCTCTCCTCCACTGATGTACTGACTTGTGCTCTCCTCCACTGATGTACTGACTTGTGCTCTCCTCCACTGATGTACTGACTTGTGCACTCCTCCACTGATGTACTGACTTGTGCACTCCTCCACTGATGTACTGACTTGTGCTCTCCTCAACTGATGTACTGACTCTAGCTCCCCTCCACTGATGTACTGACTTGTGTTCTAACCCACTGATGTACTGACTTGTGTTCTAACCCACTGATGTACTGACTTGTGTTCTAACCCACTGATGTACTGACTTGTGTTCTAACCCACTGATGTACTGACTTGTGTTCTAACCCACTGATGTACTGACTTGTGTTCTAACCCACTGATGTACTGACTTGTGTTCTAACCCACTGATGTACTGACTTGTGTTCTAACCCACTGATGTACTGACTTGTGTTCTAACCCACTGATGTACTGACTTGTGTTCACCTCCACTGATGTACTGACTTGTGCTCTCCTCCACTGATGTACTGACTTGTGCACTCCTCCACTGATGTACTGACTTGTGCTCTCCTCAACTGATGTACTGACTCTAGCTCCCCTCCACTGATGTACTGACTTGTGTTCTAACCCACTGATGTACTGACTTGTGTTCTAACCTCCTGATGTACTGACTTGTGTTCTAACCCACTGATGTACTGACTTGTGTTCTAACCCACTGATGTACTGACTTGTGTTCTAACCCACTGATGTACTGACTTGTGTTCTAACCCACTGATGTACTGACTTGTGTTCTAACCCACTGATGTACTGACTTGTGTTCTAACCCACTGATGTACTGACTTGTGTTCACCTCCACTGATGTACTGACTTGTGTTCTCCATTGATGTACTGACTTGTGTTCTCCATTGATGTACTGACTTGTGTTCTCCATTGATGTACTGACTTGTGTTCTCCTCCAATGATGTATTGACTTGTGTTCTCCATTGATGTACTGACTTGTGTTCTCCTCCATGACATGTGTTCTCCATTGATGTACTGACTTGTTCTCCACTGATGTACTGACTTGTGTTCTCCTCCATGACATGTGTTCTCCATTGATGTACTGACTTGTTCTCCACTGATGTACTGACTTGTGTTCTCCACTGATGTACTGACTTGTGTTCTCCTCCACTGATGTACTGACTTGTGTTCTCATCCACTGATGTACTGACTTGTGTTCTCCTCCACTGATGTACTGACTTGTGTTCTCCTCCACTGATGTACTGACTTGTGTTCTCCTCCAATGATGTACTGACTTGTGTTCTCCATTGATGTACAGACTTGTGTTCTCCTCCAATGATGTATTGACTTGTGTTCTCCTCCAATGATGTACTGACTTGTGTTCTCCTCCAATGATGTACTGACTTGTGTTCTCCATTGATGTACTGACTTGTGTTCTCCTCCAATGATGTATTGACTTGTGTTCTTTTCCAATGATGTACTGACTTGTGTTCTCCTCCATTGATGTACTGACTTGTGCTTTCCTCCACTGATGTACTGACTTGTGTTCTCCTCCATTGATGTACTGACTTGTGCTTTCCTCCACTGATGTACTGACTTGTGTTCTCCTCCATTGATGTACTGACTTGTGCTTTCCTCCACTGGTGTACTGGCTAATAACTCTTGCTTTCTTCCCAACAGAAATGTCATTTACTTCAGTGGATTTTGCATGACCCCCCCCCCAGTAGGGGGGGTTCATGCACCTGGAAAAGGGGAGGCAATCAGATTAGCATCAATGACAGGGAAGATGGCTCTGATTCACTGGATCGAGAGCCTTTCACCAGCAATAAGGCACCTACAATGAATTGTAAGTAGGTAGTTTCATGATCTGAAGAGAACTTTGATCTGGGAGATTATTTAGCAATCAAGGAGGCAATAAAAGATAAAATACACATAAGAACATTTAAGGTAAAATTAGTTAACAAAAAACTATTAGAATGGATAGAAAACACTTAACACAGATACCATTTCATTGCCTAGAACTTTTGTTAATATTATAACTTTGCTTTTTCCTAAGTTCCCGTTGAATTTCCTTTTTTGTATACCGTCCCAAATTCGCCTACCAACCATATGTTAAAAATCCTTTAAACTGTTAATATAAAAAGACTCTTACCTCTATTATTATGAAAACCATGACGATAGCGGAATGTCTTGAGTCGTGGGTAAAAGTGAAATACTGCTGCATGACACAAGACACACAGAGGGAGGCTGGGGCACCTGTAAACAAGGTGGCAATGGGTGAGATGTGTGTGCTCGATCCTCAGTTAACAGAGAGTAGTATCAAACTAACGGTTCTTGTTCGAGGAGAAGGATCAAGTACCCAAGTCTTGCTGAACCGTGAATAATTTGCGTCTCGGCCGCATGGACCACCGGGTCGCCAGTGTACCATACAATACATGTGGCCAAAAAAAGTTCATTCTAAGGCAGAAATGTGCTATAGAGCGAGTTCTTTAACATTCCTTGCAGGAAGCTTTCGTTTCTTGGGTATATAGTGACCATTATCTTTGCATCATTAAATTATCAAATAAATTTACACTGTAAAAGAAGTGATCGCTAGAGTGTTGGGGTGAGGTGTGGAATTAAGAGATAACGACTCTGATGCAAAGTGAGAGTTGTCACAGCCGCTTTTTTTTGCCATGCACGTTTCTATTGATAGATTCTAAAGAGATGTTCCAATGGTTGGTAGGCGAATTTGGGACGGTATACAAAAAAGGAAATTCAACGTGACATTAGGAAAAAGCAAAGTTATAATATAAACAAAAGTTCTAGGCAATGAAAGATTGTATATCATATTGGAGGAATGGAGTATGGAGGAAGTAAATGTGCTTAGATATTTTGAAATGACGTATCGGCAGATGGGTCCATGAAAGACGAGTGAACCATTAAATTGATGAGGGAGGGAGGGGAGGTGGGTGGTGCATTGAGGCATCTGTGGAGACAAAATAATCTTATCCATGGAGACAAAAGGGGAAACGTATTAGAGTATAGGGGTACGACCATTACTGTATGGGTGTGAAGCATGCATTTTCAGCATTGTAGTTAGAAGGCTGGAGGCAGTGGTGGATGTCGTGCTTGAGGGTAATGTGTGGTGTGAATATGTCAGAAATCGGAGCTTGGAGATTAGAAGGTGTGGGGTTACCCACAGTATTATTTAGAGGGCTGTGGCGGGGTTGAGGTAGTTTGGACATTTAATTTGCATAAATCTGAGCTGGATAGAAGGAAGTGTAGGGATCGTCCTAAGAAGGGTTGAAGGGAGGGGGAAAGGAGGTTTCGAGTGCTAGGAGCTTGGACATTCAATTAGAGTGTTAGGTAGAAGTGGTGACGAGTAATTTTATGATTTGGCGTGCTGTTGGAGTGTGAGCAAAGTAACATTTATGAAGGAATTCAGGGGAAACAGATTAGCTAGACTTGAGTCCTGGAAGTACAGTATTTACACTATGAAAAAGGGGTAGAAATACTGCATTTCAGAGAGACATCTGAGCTGTAATGTCGGTGCGCTTCTGGGAAGACGGTGATAGAATGAATGACGGTGAAAGTCCTTTTTCTTTCTCGGGTCACCCTACCTCTGTTGGAGACGGCCAGTGTGTTAAAAAGAATATGAGAATCTTCTCGATGTAGCTAATTGGTCAACATTTTGAGACAGTGAAAATTATAAGCGTCATAAATCCATCCATATAAATTGATTGGAAAACAGATGGTAAGCTCTCCTGCGCCTTGACGTCCTGACCCTTGACGTCCTGACCCTTGATGTCCTGCCTCTTGACGTCCTGACCCTTGACGTCCTGACCCTTGACGTCCTGACCCTTGATGTCATGATTACCCGGGTCGATGTTAACAGGAAAGACTCGCTCGAGCTCCAACAACCATACAACGTTTCCTCACATTATGAGCAGCAAGCTAAAATGTTTGTAATATCATCTGTGTATCTGAGAGTTTCTGAACTCTATTCACCGATCTAAATTACCCACACTGGTTTTGCTTTGAAGCTCTAATTATTGCGTTAAAAATCACACTTCCATATCCAAGGACTTAAAATGAACAGCCAAGACTAATAAAAGATTTGTGCTAAAGGATAGACTTTAATGTGGCATACACAAATAAAAACATTAATGGATCATATACAAATAACATTAATGTAGGATATACACATACTAACACCAGCAGATTAGTAGTTTAAATTAAACCATTGACGTTAGCAATGATGTGTATTTTCATCCTTGAAAACAATTCTTACAAAAAATGTAAGATAACCGGGAATAATTTTGAATGAACGTGTTTATAAACATTGATGAGATAACAGAAGAGAAAATTATAGCAATGCTCTGTTCCGAGATATATATATATATATATATATATATAGTGTAAATTGTGGGACCCATTGCCTCGGAGAAGTGGATAAAAAGGCTTCAAGGAAGAATATTTAGATTTCTTTCTGAAGCCGTTTGAATATTCCACTTCCCCTACCACCCCATCTTTTTTATACAAACTTTATTTCAAGACAAAATACATAGGGAGTAAAACAACATAGATAACAACTCAGAGCTACATGTCAAATACTTCGTCCAGCTCCCCGGCAGTGGGCCGCGTGACCAGAATGCTGCAGGCATTTCCCCTCTGGATCGCAACACTGAGTCTCTGAAAGAGGAAGCTGGTCGCCCTGTGGTCCTTGGTTTCTATGATGAGTTTTTCACCCATCTCTTTGAGAAACTTTAGAGCACACTTGCCCCATGCTCCAAGGGTCTCCGACCCTATTGGGATGAAGTTATAGCAAGGGGAAAGGCCTTCATATTTGCGAGTCTTCTGGGTCTCCCTGTGGCTGGCAGCTCCCCCCCCCCTTCGGCTACGGAGTATGGCAAGTAGGTGTCTGCCATTGTGGCAGCACAGGTGTAGTCCCAAGCAATCTGCTTACCATCCTTCCAGGGTAGCATAGTGGCTCCATCAGGACGCTTTTGACTTCCATCAGACCTCTGCACTTGGGGTTCCCGTTGAGATGGGCAACGGGCTGTGGCGAGGCTTCTCTTTATTATGTCATTGACCTCCTCATGTCTAGCATACTTCCCTTCTGATGTGTGACACACGAGACCATGAAGTCCAAATTGATCAGCCGTCGCCCTGCCGCAAATACACCTATGTTCGGTGAGTATGGGGGCGGCTAGGCGAAGAGCAACACCAATCCGAATGGCCTGTGGGTCGAGTCGAGTCCCCAGAGAGGAATTGGGAACAGCTAGAAGGAAATCTCCTGAGTGTGGTGCCTTCACCGCTAGGAGACGAGCTTTTTCCTTTCCTGAAGCGTTGGTGAGCATTGTGTTGGCAATTTTTTCCATGATCGGTTTGTCCCAGTGGGACTGTTAGTGCTCTTTGGGAGGAGCTGGTCTACTGGAGGAGTCTGCAAGGGTGATCCACCGCTCGGCTGCTTCAATGAACCTGGGGTCTTGAGCTCCCACCACACCTCTCAAGCGTTCGGGGACAATCTTCTTGACTAATCCACAGGAGGACAAACCCGATGACAGAAATGCAGGTAAAGCTACCTGCGTTGCTTTGCGCACCCCTATACCTCCCATTCGCACTGGGAGGGTTCCCTGCTCCCATTGCCGATCCTCTAGTGTTGGGTTGTCAAAGAAGGTGCGCACCTCAAGAAGTAAGTGATTCTTGGCATAGTAAGACACCTTGTGAGGAGATACAAGGCATCATGGGCATCAAGATCACTTATTCTCTCCTCCATTCTTTTCAGGTCATTCACTTTGTCCTTGAGGACCGTGTCGATGGCCTGGTGACCCAGCGGTGCTCCCAGGAGGGTACTGTTGGATGGAGTGGTAGTAGAGACTTCTGGGAGGATATATATATATATATATATATATATATATATATATATATATATATATATATATATATATATATATATATATATTATGTATAAATATATATATATATATATATATATATATATATATTAATATAAATTATATATAATATATATATTATATATAAATATATATATAAATATATATATAAATATATATATTATATATAAATATATATATAAATATATATATATATATATATATATATATATATATATATATATTATAAAATACTTGTCGTTTGTTTCTAGTTTAATGGGTGCACATTCTGAACCTATAGAGCATGTAATCAGGGATCATTTATTTTAGTGGGTCTCTCTGGTCCAATGTTTGAAATTATTACTAAATTTTTGCATTAGTCTGCACTGTAAAAATATCTGTAAATAATTCTATCATGTTGATTACAGGTCACAAACTAATGAACTTTTTACATAAAATGCTAAAAAATGCTAACACATTTCAGTGATTAATATTGATCTTTAATAATAATGTAAATGAAAAAGTTATTTCGGAATAACGTCCACATTTTGTTTATAAATACATTGAGAAAAATTTATTTTATAGCATGGTAGTATATATATAAAGTCGTGTCGAATAGGTGAAATTGGTCAGTTAGCAAGAACTCATTTAAAATTTTCTCTTATACGTTTAAAGATCATTTTTTCATATATGTTAATGAAAAAATTAATAATTTTGTACCAAAAGAACCTTAGAAAACTTACCTAATCATATTATAACAAGCGCAATTTAATTTAGCCTAATCCAACTAAATATATTTTAGATAAGTTTACAATAATTTAATAAAAAATCACAATGAAATATATTTTTTTCGTTAATTCACAATGATTTGTACGAAATTAGTGCATACTCAAATTTTCGCTTGTCTTATTCGGCAAGAAGAGCGTTGCTATTTAAGTCAAAATCGCAAGTTTTACCGTATTCGGCATATGCCGGTTTTCGTTGAAAATTCATTCCAGAATGCTGTTTGAGTGCCGTTACCGAACGAACTTGTTCCCATAAGAACAAATGTAAATTAGATTAGTCGTTTCAGAACCCCAAAAATACACTTACAAAAATACATTTACATAATTGTTTGAGTTTGGAGGTGAACGAAAACCGAGGGTCCACTGTATATATATATATATATATATATATATATATATATATATATATATATATATATATAATGGCAGAAAAAATAAAAAGCTGACACACACGTCTTGGTCATAAGCTAATGTCAATGGTTTATCAGTGATGGTGTGCGGCAAGACAGTGTGTCTAAGGGGACACGTGAAGGTGGGATGGTTGACGGCCCTTATAATGGACCACAGCAGTTATAATGGACCACAACAGTTATAATGGACCACAGCAGCAGCAACAGGCAGCTCATCAATACTGGAATCAGAGGAGAAAGTGATGAAAAGAGAAAAATAACTTTATATACCAACCCTTCCTCTTAGATGTTAACGTTCGCGAGATTGGGTAATTATATGGAAATACAAGTCAATATATATTTATCTTATCTAGCTGGGAATAACAATTACAATTATTTATAATTTCAGGGGTCCATGAATGAAGTGTTTCTCGATATACAATGCACAATAAATCTATAATAGGTTGTATGTACATAAGGTACCACTCTCGAAACCGTAATAAGATTAAGAGAGATCACAGAATGGGTGGGGTTCGAACCCATGGCAAGCTAGTCCTAAAATTCACAGGCCATGGGTTAGATCCTCACCCGTTCTGCGAGTCATGACAACATATCTTGCCTAAGACAGGAACAAGTAGGCGCAGGAACATGTCAGGTTTTGAGACTAAGTAAGGAAGTAAGTTTATTCAGGTATACATAAATACATTTACATAGATTATCATACATAGCAGCATATGTGTAGAGAACCTAGGATAACCCAAAAAGTCAGACAGAGTGACTTATTTCCATTGGAGTCCTTTTAATACCTTAATATTATACATTATAGGATATATATGTTATTATATTATAAAGGATATATGTATACTAGGAATAAGGAAAAAAGAGTTATTTACATTTACATGTGTGTTAGTTAGAAAAATAAAAAATCATTCTCCTCCCTTTCTGTCGCTACATTCATTAGGTACCTTTTGGCTCTCTTCTTGAACTGGCTCATGCTATGACTGGCTTTGACATGTGCAGGCAGTCTGTTCCATTCCTTTATTGCTGTACAATAAAAGGTGTTTGAAGCCTGGCCACTGACTGTGGGTTGTGCTCTCTCCCCCTAGTACTATGACTGCTTTGGTTCCCAGCCTTGACAAAATTGGCATCAAGATATTCTGGACACTGTTTGTGAGCAATTTTATAAACTTGATTTAGCTTAAGTTGTTTTACTCTGTCTTCAATATTCAGCATATCCAATTGTTGTAATTCATCCTGGCCTACATGTGCTCTTGGGCCCAGGTCCAGGATGAATCTTACCATTTTGTTCTGGGTGATTTGCAGTATATCTTTCAGTTTTTTTTTTTTTTTGTCAAGGCAGAGTACCATGAAGAACAAGCGTAGTCCATATGACATTGTATAAGGGCTAGACATAGGGTCCTGCGAGCCTCAGTAGGTAGGCACTGTGCTTGTCTGTAGAGGAACTTTAGTCTGGCATTCGCTTTCTTTACTACACTGTTCCCTATCAATTCTCCTGACATGCATGGGTCAAAAGGGATTCCCAGATATTTTACTGAGGAAACTGAAGTGATGGATTCCCCATTACACTGGACATTAAAATTATTTACCCTTCTCAGTTTATATTTCGTGCCAAAGGGTATGG